>OZ025259.1:38387347-38467549 GCA_964019135.1 Arenicola marina | reverse complement strand
ATTCAAAATGCATTGCTAATGGTGATACTGATATGTATTGCATGTATAAATTACTAACTCTTCATCATCAGAAAATTCTTCTTCTTGTAAAGAAGGTGGCAGTGGGTTGGAGTATACTTCTGGCTCTTCTGCAATAAAAGGAATAGATCAACAAACAGCTACAAGGCAAGTCACCCTGGCGGCTGAGAGCTTATGGCTCAGATGGACGTCTGATGGCGCATGACTGATGCATGGGGGTCGTCTCGCTAGACATTTTAATTTAAACTGGGACCTTCTGGGCCGCTTATTAAAGAAATTACAGCGTTTCGTAGCTTCCAATGCTGATGCCATCGCTGTCACCTCGACCTCAGCTGGGGCCCGCGCGGTGGGGGGGAGGGGGGGGGGGAGGCGGCTCTCTGTTCACGGTAAGAGCACCATGCAGCAAGCAGCAGAACGGCAGGGGACCGGTGACCAATACACAGGGTAGGGGTGTAAGGTAGGGGGTGGGTGTGGATAAGGGCAGGAGTATGCGCCAGTGAAGCGCATCAAAGCCAGAATGCTTGTGTGTATTGGCGGGCATGGAGAAGGCCGGGGTGGGGGCGGCGAGAGGGGGGTCGCGTTAGGCGAACGGAAACGCCGTATACTTCACCATTGCAATGGTATTTTAGTCCATTTACGCAAAAGTGTTAACACGGCGAATTTTAGCGATATTTTTTCCTGACGGGCAATACAATTCCTCACTTTCCTATGCCATTTTCAAGTTTGTATGGTCAATACTGTGGGCACCGTGAATTTCGTTAATTTTAAATTGAAATGACCAGTTACATCATAAACGCTAGTCCGGTTTTAGTGAAATTTTAAAGATAAGGTTCTAATTTATGCCCTTTCAACCACCTAGGTCCAAGGTCTGTGGAAATTATTGGAGGGCGATAGCATAAAAATTGAAAAAGTTGGGTTGGAACCCCCAATTTCCAGGCGCTCTGACACTGTTATGTTGAGAACTGCGGGTTCAAGCTGAGATTGGATTTGGCGTAAGCTACATCACCTCTATCCACCAGGGCAAGTTTGGTGCTCAGGTGTCTTTTAGTTTTCGAGCCACAACTGAGCCCTCGACATTTACAAGTCAAGGTCACGACCTTGACCTTTGACCCAGGTGGTTGAAAGACGGTCAGTTTTGAGATATTTCCTTACATAACCTTTGTATTCAACACGAGACGCGTAGCTTATAGGTTTCTATATTTGTTTGGCACCTTGTTAATTGTAAAATGTCCTATCTTTCACCATTGGACCCTTTTTGTGTTGCCATGGAAACAAAAAGTGACCGTTCGATTGCGTTTATCTTGCACATAGTATATGAGGCCGACCTCTAGTAGGCCTGTACGAAGTAGTGTTCAGTGACGAGGATTGTCACCAAAACGGAAAAAAAATCAAAATTGTATCTTTTACAATGGGGACTTTCGTTCTGATTTTTGACATACGGTAGCTCAGCGGTACCCTTAATGTTGCTGCAAATTTTGGTAACGATTGGAACACCCGAAGTAACCGCCGAGAGTGCCGAAAACCTCCAAAGTTGCTACAAATCGACACAAAGGGCAATGGTGTGATGGTATGGTGATAGTATAAAAAGCCCTTACCTCAATGCATCAGCAAAAGTGACATCCGAGCAATTTGGTGTCCGAAAAGTGTATATATATTCACATAGAAGTTTCCTGTGCATACGGCTCAGCGGTCTCAGCCCAAATGGCTACCTAGGCATGCCGAAATCTCCCCCGGAGGTACGAAGAAACACATCAAAGAACTCCAATCGAATGACAAGTATAAGGAGTTTGACTTTAAAGTTATCACAGCGTATTCTAGACACGATAAATTAAGAGATTGTCTTGTCAGTTCGAAACTAAAATGATTACATAACACCACTACACAGATTGTCTCCTGGAGCTCTACATAGGTGATTGCACATATCTCCAGTAATAACCACACCCATTCATATCGCTGTAAAGTCAAAGTCATAAATGTCGTAGACTCACGTTTCGGCCCATATTTTCCGCGAATTCGGCGCGATCGCTCTAAAAATCACTGACGTGAAAAAGCAACCCTGTGCAATTTTAATGATACCAAACTTATGTGTGTACTGCTAGGTTATCCTTTTTTAAGACACAAACAATATTTCTCCATGCTGACACTCCATTGGCACGAAACGCAGTTTCACAAACATATTAAAGCACACGTCATAAGATGACGTAGTTGCCATGATGCCGAATGTGCTTTGAGCTATATTTGCACCAGCCACGCGCGCCATGGCAACTATATAGAGCCTTTCATTGTCTGTGATTTAGTCTGTTTGCAACAAAGTGTCTGCTGCCAATGGAGTGTCAGCATGGAGAAATATTGTAAACTGTGTCTTAAAAAAGGATAACCTTGCAGTACACACGTAAGCTTGGTATCATTAAAATTGCACAGGGTTGCTTTGTCACGTTAGTGATTTTTAGAGCGATGGCGGCAAATTCGCGGAAAATATGGACCGAAAGGTGAGTCTACGGCATTTATGACTTTGACTTTAGATGCCCGAGGGTCTGCTTCAGGAAAGCACACTCATTGTCATATAACAGCCTATCTAACAGACATCGTAAAAATAAATAACACCAGCTTTATGGTGAGCCAGGGACCACGCTATCTAACTGGTCACTGGCGACGCCTCTCCTAACAACTTTTAGATAACACCTTCCTCATTATGCCAAAAATCTTGGGCCAGAGGGCTGGCCAGGAAATCTCTGACATTTTCTTAGTATCCTGTATTAATTGCTTCTGACCAATAACAGCCCAGCAGAGTGTGCGAGCCGTGCAGCCAGCCACTGGAGTGACACGCTAATTGGTCTACCTGTTACAATGGCCCAGCTAATCCCCACTCTAGTATTCCAGGATCGAGGATATAACTACGAGGTCCAAGGTAGATCCTTCAGACAATTTGTCAGCAACTGAAGAAGTCTTTGGGACGAAACTGGTCTTGCTGATTTCGAGCAGCGATTTTGCATTCTTTCACATATGTGTATTACTTGATTCACAATTTGTCATCACTGACCTGCAGCATCATCTGGATTGACCATTCACTTTCATATTGTATACCATTTTGGATCATTCATCATGCATCCTGTTGGATATATGGCTTATTTCTCTAGATTCCATCAGGGTGGATTTTCACTCGTCGTCATTGGACACTGGTCTTCTATCAGATAAGTCATATCTATCTAACTTTATATTTATCATTAGTGTATTTGATTGTAGCATATTCACCCATTTATTTCTTTATTACATTCATTACTGGCTATTGATGCTCGAAAAGTTAGTATAATCGGTGACATATAATCCCAACACAAAAGATACAAACAATATTTCTCCATGCTGACACTCCATTGGCAGCAAATGCAGTTTAGCAAATATATTAAAGTATTCGTCATAAGATGACGTAGTTGCCTTGGCGCCGAACATGCTCTGAATAATAGATGCTTTATATTTGTACCAGCCATGTGCGCCATGGCAACTACAAAACATTTCATTGTCTGTGATTTAGTCTATTTGCGACATAGTGTCTGTTGGCAATGGAGTATCAGCATGGAGAAATATTATTTCTATCTTAAAACAGGATGACCTCGCAGTACACGTAAACTGGTAAGTTTGGCATCATTAAAATTGCACGGTGTTGCTTTCTCACGTCAGAGATTTTTAGAGCAATCGCGACAAATTCGTGGAAAATAAAGGCTGAAATGACACGCTACAACATTTATGACTTTGACTTAGTTTAAGCTTAGATTGCTGCAGTCATATTTTCGCGAACAAATGTTGGAGCATGCAACTTTTTGTTATTAGAGATATCATGTCTATAGACCCTAATTAAATGCCTTTTGACTTCCATCCACTTGGAAAAAGCGTGCGGGCGATGGGAGTTGATGCTTAACTTACCTAATTGGCTTAAATGGCTTAAGTTAATGTAGATCTAGTAATGATTTTGTTTTTATTTGGGCGATAATCAGGTAAGTTTACCAATACCATAAACAGTTCATGTTTGAAAATATCGTCACGAGTTATAAATTATAATACGATGTACTTACTATCTGGCATTTTCGACCTTTATCTTTCGATTGATAGAGCCCTAATGACACTGGCAGAATGTGATGCACAGGTTCTTCCCGTCTTCCTTCGAATGCTGATCACAACACGCAACGAAACACTGAGAACGCGCGTATTCACCAGATCAAGTGTGTATCTCTCGCGCCGGAGTCTGCCAGTTGTGATCTTCCAGTTACAATATCTGCCACTTACTGAAAGCGTTGAAACGGTTTCAGCAAGTGCTTCCGGGAGTGATACTCCCCGTCTCACTGTCAGCACAGAGTTACGTGGTGGACGTGGTGGGACATTTTAAGTGAGTATTTATTTAAATATGTAGATGAATTTGCATTAGTTAACTTTGTTAAAAGAAAAACGCACTGGTCACGTCACTGGTCATAGAGACACACGGGTACCGTAACCCTATTTCGCTCAACGCCGCGAGGGTTTATTTTTGTTCATTTTTTGATGGGCGATAATAGGGATGTGCATAGGGTGGAAATCAGAGGCTCGAAATCAACACAACCTGTTTACCAACAGTCTATGGACAGGATCGACGACTCCAGCGCGCCAACACTCACTCCCAAAATCTGATCTCGTGAGGTATCGCACACATAAAACGAGATTCACTTGCATGCCCTATAGGGCTATACAGTTCTCGTGATCGGGCCACGAGACTGTGCTCCACGTTGAAGTCTAGGCAGCTATAAGTCAATTTCTTTCCAGTTTTATTCTAAAAACTATGAGTACCATATCACTAAGCATGGCTATGGGAGGTATACGTTAAAATATTTGGAGGCGATGAAACGCAGAACTTTGGGAATATACAAGGAAAAATCCGTCTACTAAACACTCGAAAGCTAAAAATAGCCTTCTAAATTTAGCCGCGCACCAGCGCTTTCGCGAGTTCTCTAAACAGCGAGTGACGTCACAGAGTTTCACGTGCCTCCGCGGTAACAAAAATGGTGAGAGCAAGTGATCGACTTAACCATTCCGCTGTCAAAATGTGCACTGCATGGAATAACAACACACGGATGCGTAATTAAACCACATGGTAAAGGTAAAATAAGACCAGTTGGATGTTTTGTATCCCTTTTGGATCCCAAAAAGACAACGTTTCCTAATTCTTGTAAGTTTTCTGTTTTAACGGTTGCGCCAACGTTGTCACCGAAGAGAATCCGTGTGACGTCATAATGCCTCGTTTTCGTAAGAAAAAAACGCAAAAAAAAGTTAGTTTCTCAGCCGTGTTGTCCCGTCGTAACATATATTGGTCATTGTGATGGTTCAAATGAATGAAAAATATGTCGTCTATCCGTTTTGTGCGGCTATATTTCTTAAATATTCTTAATTATATCGCTAGGCCTTCCGCAATGGACCCACCCCTCGGCGCCTGGCTTTTGCGCAGGTAGTCTGGTTCCCAGTCTCACTCTTTGCGTAACATACATGTCACGTCTACGTCACATATAGTCAGGATACCAGTGTGCGCAGAGATTCTAAACTCGTTCCGAACACGTGCTTCGTTTATTTGTCCCCAAAATACGTAAACCGGAAGTCTAGGCGAACGAGATTTTATAGTCCTATAATGACCTGACAGACTTAATAATGACCATTGACGACAGGAGTGAAAGGCTCTTAATTGTGCCACTCACCATGCAGGGCCACACATCATATGCACTAGCCGTTCGCGCGCAAACTTGCAGATATAGCCTCGTTCTCGCGTGGAAATTCCCAACATGTGAATAAGGCGAATAATAAGGAATTAACGCACCCCGACAGGGTTGAGTTGCGGAGCACGATCGACCGCGATCGACCGCCTCAATGAGAGTAGTTCCGCATCATAATATTCAACTCTGGACGACGATTCTTCTGAAATACGTGGGGATAACCCATAAATATCGATGCATAATAGCGAGCGCAAGCGAGCTCTAAGCGAACATGCATGCATATTCGAAGTCCTTTTCAAACATATGCTCAGGACTTTCATTTCGCGTAACAACCCCCATGAGAAGTTTTCGGACTCGGGGTATAAATATCAGCTGTACATAAATATATTCAAGCAAAGAGAGGTTGAAGCCTTTTTATGTCATGTCTTTAATAATTAGTAGTGGGGGGGGGGTCGGCATTCTGAGGAATTGTTTAGAGCAATTGTTTTTACCGATTTTTTTTTTGGCTTGTGATTTTTTTTCGATTTTTATAAAGCAATTTTGTTAACGATTTCTTTTGCTTGCGAGTTATTTTATTCTAAAGGTTCGCTTCTTTGAAATCGGAAACCCCCTAAGAGGCGTGGGAGGAGGGAGAAGGGGGCGGGGGATAGGAAGCGTAGACACTAAAAATGGATGCATTTATTATTTATAGGTTGCATGCCATAGCCTAGGCATAGCCATGGAAAAAGAGTGTTAAAAGTGGGATGACACAGTTGAACAGTAATTTAACCGAGATACTCTAAGCATGAATGAAAATATCTTTGGCTATAGATTCAACATCCATGAGTCTAGATGTATCCTTTCGGAATATCTGAAATAATAAATATACGCTCGCTTTTCTTAGGTAGCACCTATCCATATTAATTATCCTTTATTTATCAATATTTTACACTATTTAGAGTGGGCTATTATTTCCAAATTAGGGTTAATTATTTAGTGGCTATGCCAGCAACAATATTGTTCGCGGCGGTCGATCATGCTCCGCAATGCTCCGCAACTCAACCCTGGGTTGCGTTGCGGAGCACGATCGACCGCGATCGACCACCTCAGCGAGAGTAGTTCCGCATCATAATATTCAACTCTGGACGACGATTCTTCTGAAATACGTGGGGATAACCCGCATATATCGATGCATAATAATTATCCTTTATTTATCAATATTTTACACTATTTAGAGTGGGTTGTTATTTCCAAATTAGGGTTAATTATTCAGTGGATATGCCCGCAACAAATTGTTCGCGGCTGTCAATCGTGCTCCGCAACTCAACCGGCAGCGTGAAGTTAGGAACGGGAACCCGGAGACACGCGAGTCGCTGTGAAGTTAGAACCGGGAACCGGGAACCGGGAACCGGGAGTCTGGAACCGGGAACCGGGAACCCGGAGACCTGAGACTAACAAGGATGCAAAATAAAAACCGATGAAAAAAGTACGCAAGTGTTTGGGATTACCAAAGGTTACACACCAATAGGCGGCCTAGATCGTGGGTAGAAAAGTATATACCGTCAAGTAGTGCCTAAACAATGGTCGTATATCCGGGTTATATGGTTACTAATTAATTTTGTCTTTGCATATATCGTTTTTTTGACTCCTGTTTGGCCCGGATAATGCCTGTTCAATTCATCTGTGACGTATTTAATCATGCATACCGATGTTACGGGTGCGTAGTTCGGTCGACCTCATCACATGCTAATTCCCGGGGTCCCTCATTTTCGGCGGGTTGCGCAAAGGGGGATGCCACGCTATAGGCTATAGCCAAAAATTATGAGAGTCAACCAATTTTCTGCTTATTTTTAAAATCCAGTTGGATACTTGCTCTATAATTTTCTATGGCCCACATAGTCAATTTGGGTGCCGATTTTATTCTGGCATAGGGTTGAAAATTTGAGTTTTTACACTACTTATCATTGGGATGCTTTCTATTGGTGTGTAACGTAAAGTCAAATAAAGAAAGTGGCGTCATTCATAAAGGTTACACACCAACAAATATAGTGTCACAAGAGAGCCAGTAAAGCAAGCAGCGGTATAGCCTAAATATTATGCCATGTGGCATATGTTCGACGCTGTTTCGGCCAATCAGACCGGTGTCATTTTAAAGCATATCAACGTGCCTATCAAATGAAAAAACAACTAGGGCGGCACAGCATTTAGTATAGAAGCCACGGCCAGAAGAAGATGACGCATTTTAACGCACTAACGCTATACACATGTACAAGTTCCTGGAGTTTTATGCCATGTGGCATATGTTTGACGCTGTTTCGGCCAATCAGACCGGTGTCATTTTAAAGCATATCAACGTGCCTATCAAATAAAAAAATAACTAGGGCGGCACAACATTTAGTATAGAAGTTACGGCCAGAAGAAGATGACGCATTTTAACGCCTTAACGCTATATTAAGTCCTGGAGTTTATGCCATGTGGCATATGTTCGACGCTGTTCGGGCCAACCAGACCGGTGTCATTTTAAAGCATATCAACGTGCCTATCAAATGAAAAAACAACTAAGGCGGCACAGCATTTAGTATAGAAGCCACGGCCAGAAGAAGATGACGCATTTTAACGCCTTAACGGTATATTAAGTCCTGGAGTTTATGCCATGTGGCATATGTTCGACGCTGTTCGGGCCAACCAGACCGGTGTCATTTTAAAGCATATCAACGTGCCTATCAAATGAAAAAACAACTAAGGCGGCACAGCATTTAGTATAGAAGTTACGGCCAGAAGAAGATGACGCATTTTAACGCCTTAACGGTATATTAAGTCCTGGAGTTTATGCCATGTGGCATATGTTCGACGCTGTTCGGGCCAACGAGACCGGTGTCATTTTAAAGCATATCAACGTGCCTATCAAATGAAAAAACAACTAGGGCGGCACAGCATTTAGTATAGAAGCCACGGCCAGAAGAAGATGACGCATTTTAACGCACTAACGCTATACACATGTACAAGTTCCTGGAGTTTTATGCCATGTGGCATATGTTTGACGCTCTTTGGGCCTATCAGACCGGTGTCATTTTAAAGTATATCAACGTGCCTATCAAATAAAAAAAAACTAGGGCGGCACAGCATTTAGTATAGAAGTTACGGCCAGAAGAAGATGACGCATTTTAACGCCTTAACGCTATATTAAGTCCTGGAGTTTATGCCATGTGGCATATGTTCGACGCTGTTCCGGCCAATCAGACCGGTGTCATTTTAAAGCATATCAACGTGCCTATCAAATGAAAAAACAACTAGGGCAGCACAGCATTTAGTATAGAAGCCACGGCCAGAAGAAGATGACGCATTTTAACGCACTAACGCTATATTAAGTCCTGGAATTTATGCCATGTGGCATATGTTCGACGCTATTCCGGCCAATCAGACCGGTGTCATTTTAAAGCATATCAACGTGCCTATCAAATGAAAAAACAACTAGGGCGGCACAGCATTTAGTATAGAAGTTACGGCCAGAAGAAGATGACGCATTTTAACGCCTTAACGCTATATTAAGTCCTGGAGTTTATGCCATGTGGCATATGTTCGACGCTGTTCCGGCCAATCAGACCGGTGTCATTTTAAAGCATATCAACGTGCCTATCAAATGAAAAAACAACTAGGGCGGCACAGCATTTAGTATAGAAGCCACGGCCAGAAGAAGATGACGCATTTTAACGCACTAACGCTATACACCTGTACAAGTTCCTGGAGTTTTATGTCATGTGGCATATGTTTGACGCTGTTTGGGCCTATCAGACCGGTGTCATTTTAAAGTATATCAACGTGCCTATCAAATAAAAAAAAACTAGGGCGGCACAGCATTTAGTATAGAAGTTACGGCCAGAAGAAGATGACGCATTTTAACGCCTTAACGCTATATTAAGTCCTGGAGTTTATGCCATGTGGCATATGTTCGACGCTATTCCGGCCAATCAGACCGGTGTCATTTTAAAGCATATCAACGTGCCTATCAAATGAAAAAACAACTAGGGCGGCACAGCATTTAGTATAGAAGCCACGGCCAGAAGAAGATGACGCATTTTAACGCACTAACGCTGTATTAAGTCCTGGAGTTTATGCCATGTGGCATATGTTCGACGCTGTTCCGGCCAATCAAACCGGTGTCATTTTAAAGCATATCAACGTGCCTATCAAATGAAAAAACAACTAGGGCGGCACAGCATTTAGTATAGAAGCCACGGCCAGAAGAAGATGACGCATTTTAACGCACTAACGCTATACACATGTACAAGTTCCTGGAGTTTTATGCCATGTGGCATATGTTTGACGCTGTTTGGGCCTATCAGACCGGTGTCATTTTAAAGCATATCAACATACCTATCAAATAAAAAAACAACTAGGGCGGCTCTTGCGACTGGGAATGTAATATCGGCGCCAGAGAGTTGCGACCGGTTGCAAACAACGCGGAGTGGTAAAAAGTAGAACAAATGTCGCTCCCTGTTACCTAGGATGACCAGTTACGGTGCTAGAGGGCGCTGCAACGGGCCATCCCCTTACACCCCGTTACCAGTGATTGGATGGGTGACCGCCTGGGAATACCGGGTGCTGGATACTTTTTTTTGCCAGTATCTTTGTTGTTTTTAGGGGAAGACACTCATGATAATCCAGTGCGCCGCCCAAAATTATTTGCCTGGTGCGTAGGATGGCATCGCGTTTGAAATGATGACGCTTCCTCCTGCTCGGTCCGTGGCGAATGATGATTCAACGGAGAAAAAGACTTGCGGCTCTTGCGATTGGGAATGGCCGCAACTCGCTTAATATTGAAGATAGAGAGCTGGGACCGGTTTCAAACAACGGGAAAAATCAATATGTAGAAAAAAGTAGAGGGTGCTGTAACGGACCACCCCTTTTCATCCCGTTACAAATGATTAGTGCGCGGCGAAATCTCACAGGCCCGCGATGGTTTGGGTGTCGATGATTCCTACGCCCGCGGGACAAATCGTTCTTTCGATATATCAACTTTATTGCCATCAAAGAGCCTAAAAAAAAAAAAAAAAGAAAAAAAAAAAAAAAAAAACATGCACACCGCGGGTTTTGAACGCGGAACCTTTGGATAACAAATGCAGCATCCAAATTCTAAAGCTTTGCCACTGCGCCATTCAGCCATTGACATGGGCGTGTCGCCTGTGAATGCTAATGCTTTAGAAGCCTCCAAGTGGCGTTTTGAATTTTGAAAAGCCCGTAATTTGGTTCATATTAGAGCAAGGGAGCTCATAATTTAGCATGAAGCGAGATAGCAATGCAAAGTAGATCAATGGGAAATGGCAATGGCGTTACCATAGGACGCTTAGATTGGGGCCTACAAGGATCGCAAGCCATACCGCGATGCAATCACCAGTCACCGTCCGATCACCGACGTTAAGCAATTTCGGGCGCGGTTAGTTCTTGGATGGGTGGCCGCCTTGGAATACCAGGTGCTGTCAACATTTTGATCTTTTGGCCGACATCTTGGTTGTTTTTAGTGGGCGGCCACCCTGATAATCCACTGCGCCGCTCAATATTATATGCCGGATGCGTAGGATGTCATGGAGTTCGAAAAAGGAATACCTTATCCTGCTCGCCCGCTAATGATAAGTCAGTGGGTACAACAGCCGGCGGCGCTAGAGAGATGGGACCGATTGCAAACGACGGGCAAAAGTATAATTTGCAATAAGTGCCTGCTCGCTGTTAACCTAGCACGACCATTTCTGGTGCTAATGGGCGATGTAACGGACCATCCATGTTCATCCCGTTACCAATCATTAATCTATGATGAAAACTCATTGGCCAGCGACAGTTTGAGTATCGACCATGTGTGAAGGATTGTCACGCGCACAGTTCCGTAGTAAATGCGTCCGATGGCTGATTATCATGTCGATAAATAATGACTGCGGCCATGTGATTTTTAAGTCTGCGGTGGAGTTCATACGACGTATATGGTCATGCCGCGATGCAACCAACGGTTCCCGTCCGATCTCCGATGTTAAGCAAGTTAGGGCGCGGCCATTACTTGTATGGGGGACCGCCTGGGAATACCAAGTGCTGTCAACTTGTTGTTTTCTTATACGCCATCTTCGTTGCTTTTATGGGGCGACACTCACGGTAATTCACAACGCCGCCCAATATTACAAGCCACATGCGTAGGATGGCACGGAATGCGAAATACGGACACGTTGTCCTGTTCGCCCGCTCATGGTAAGTCAGTGGTGACAACGACTGGCGGCTCTAGCGACTGGGAATGTAATATCGGCGCCAGAGAGTTGCGACCGGTTGCAAACAACGCGGAGAGGTAAAAAGTAGAACAAATGTCGCTCCCTGTTACCTAGGATGACCAGTTACGGTGCTAGAGGGCGCTGCAACGGGCCATCCCCTTACACCCCGTTACCAGTGATTGGGGAGTGAGTGGGAAGACACTCATGATAATCCAGTGCGCCGCCCAAAATTATTTGCCTGGTGCGTAGGATGGCTTCGCGTTTGAAATGATGACGTTTCCTCCTGCTCGGTCCGTGGCGAATGATGATTCAACGGAGAAAAAGACTTGCGGCTCTTGCGATTGGGAATGGCCGCCACTCGCTTAATATTGAAGATAGAGAGCTGGGACCGGTTTCAAACAACGGGAAAAATAAATATTAACTATTCGCTTTAACTTGTGTCAGTGCACACTACAAACTTTTAAACTCTTAGGCAAAAATTACATAGATTACATCGCCTTTGATGCGACAATTGTGCTTATGTTGTGACGCAGAAATGTATGGAGGAGAGTGAAATAACACCTTTGGGTCATCTTGGAAGATATTTCGGCATAGTTATCAAAAACTCCAAATAGAGTTAACCATGTTATTTATATTATCGTTTGATTGAACGACACATTTGCTAGATAAATATTGTCTTCATTATCGTTAAAATGTTATGATAGGCTTTCCCATCCAGCAACCATGCATTTTAACAAGTAGACAAGAAAATTAATGACTTCGTTGCAATGTATGGCGAACCCCTAAGACACCTGAATATCGACAAAGAATAAGGCAGGGATACCCATTATAGAGAGAAATACCAATAGAGTTCTGAGAACCGTAGGAACGAAATAGAAGAATTAACTATTAAGTCTTATCTATATTGATGAAGGACAAGTCGGTCTCTGCCCTATGTCGTGGCCGAAAATGGCCCGACCATGCGAGGGACTCGTGCATTCAACGTAGACCGCATGATATAGAATAGATTCAGCGCTAAATACCGTGTTTCCAAATACCATAATTATGCTGGCGTGTGGAATATAGAAACTTGTGCTGGGCGGGCATGCCAGAGCGGGCTGCGGGAATCGCTGCCTGCACGGGGCGCCTAAAACTTAAACTGCACTTAGTGTTATCAATCGCATATTTTTAAGGCTAGACGGAAAAAGAGGCCAACTTAGAGTCGATTGCAGAAGAGAATGATCTTTTGTTGGATTAATCACATGTCATGTGTATATTTCCTGCGTAAATAATACTTTAGTGATTGCGCGCACCGTCCTTTTGTCTTGCGACCGATAACAAGATTCATCTACTTGTGTGTGTGCGAGACAAAGGCCTATAGTTATAGTGGCTACGGGACGGACACGGCTGCCAATGCGTTAAACAAACATTATAATCTCATGTACGGTCTCGACACCAACAGAGAAGCAACAGAGGAGAGGGGGGGGGGGGGGTGGTGGAGGGGGGGGGCACACAGATGTGTGCCTGTGGAAAATGTCAGGCCTTAATCCTTTACACAGTCTGCGCTCGTGCGGATACAAGGCTAAGAGATATGCGGCCCGGGGATGCGGACATCTCCCCCTCCGGATATTTTCCCCTTTTGACCTATTTCCCTCGTGCAATTTTCCATGCGGATATTTTTTCCTCCCCAGAAATCATATGTAGGACCTTTTCCTCTCAAAGATAAATTCAATCATCATTCAGGGTTTGTGTTTTATTCGTAAACATAGGCTAACATATTATATTATAATCTACATTTAATTTATTCATTTTACATTTCAGCTTCATTGCAGTCACTTTACCGCAACCTGTGTACAGAGCGGACCAGTCTACTTTAAACGGGCGTACTGCCTCACATCAGTTTATCTAGTTAGACTGACTGGTTTCTTTGTTGGTAGTTGTGCGGCATTCTGCTGCTGTCTACCAGAAAGAACCGGCTGCCTGCCTGGCTTTTTTACACTGTAGCCTGTAACACCATATAGCAGTTGTCTTCATTTGAGCAGCAGGGGTAGGGGTTGAGACTGCGGTGTGGGATTATCATTGGTGTGAATCTAGCCAGTAGGTAGGCCTACGGCCGTTTACAGTGTTTTGCTGGGCCAAGTCCCCTATTCACAGTTTGTTCCGTCCGCATCTTGTATTTGGCATAACGCATGCATACTGCATACGCTTTCATTTGAGACCGGTTTCTTTTTTCAAAACATTCCGGAATAAAGACGTCCATTCTCCAAAAATAAATCAGTTGATTATTTTGAAGGTACAAGCATTCCTACACACTGTTTGGTTACCTAAATATTTTAGGGCTGGCATCATGCGTCAAATAATAAGAAATGGCTTAGGCTAGCTCTCCTAAATTACCATGGGTGCCGCTCTGAATTTCATGTGAGTGATATGTCCCTTGATAGACTTGTGAAATATCTGGTGTATATGTGTATAGCGTTAGTGCGTTAAAATGCGTCATCTTCTTCTGGCCGTGGCTTCTATACTAAATGCTGTGCCGCCCTAGTTGTTTTTTTATTTGATAGGCACGTTGATATGCTTTAAAATGACACCGGTCTGATAGGCCCAAACAGCGTCAAACATATGCCACATGGCATAAAACTCCAGGAACTTGTACATGTGTATAGCGTTAATGCGTTAAAATGCGTCATCTTCTTCTGGCCGTGGCTTCTATACTAAATGCTGTGCCGCCCTAGTTGTTTTTTCATTTGATAGGCACGTTGATATGCTTTAAAATGACACCGGTCTGATTGGCCGGAACAGCGTCGAACATATGCCACATGGTATAAACTCCAGGACTTAATATAGCGTTAAGGCGTTAAAATGCGTCATCTTCTTCTGGCCGTGGCTTCTATACTAAATGCTGTGCCGCCCTAGTTGTTTCTTTATTTGATAGGCACGTTGATATGCTTTAAAATGACACCGGTCTGATTGGCCGGAACAGCGTCGAACATATGCCACATGGCATAAACTCCAGGACTTAATATAGCGTTAAGGCGTTAAAATGCGTCATCTTCTTCTGGCCGTGGCTTCTATACTAAATGCTGTGCCGCCCTAGTTGTTTTTTCATTGGATAGGCACGTTGATATGCTTTAAAATGACACCGGTCGGATAGGCCCAAACAGCGTCAAACATATGCCACATGGCATAAAACTCCAGGAACTTGTACATGTGTATAGCGTTAATGCGTTAAAATGCGTCATTTTCTTCTGGCCGTGGCTTCTATACTAAATGCTGTGCCGCCTTAGTTGTTTTTTCATTTGATAGGCACGTTGATATGCTTTAAAATGACACCGGTCTGATTGGCCGGAACAGCGTCGAACATATGCCACATGGTATAAACTCCAGGACTTAATATAGCGTTAAGGCGTTAAAATGCGTCATCTTCTTCTGGCCGTGGCTTCTATACTAAATGCTGTGCCGCCCTAGTTGTTTCTTTATTTGATAGGCACGTTGATATGCTTTAAAATGACACCGGTCTGATTGGCCGGAACAGCGTCGAACATATGCCACATGGCATAAACTCCAGGACTTAATATAGCGTTAAGGCGTTAAAATGCGTCATCTTCTTCTGGCCGTGGCTTCTATACTAAATGCTGTGCCGCCCTAGTTGTTTTTTCATTGGATAGGCACGTTGATATGCTTTAAAATGACACCGGTCTGATTGGCCGAAACAGCGTCGAACATATGCCACATGGCATAAACTCCAGGACCTAATATAGCGTTAAGGCGTTAAAATGCGTCATCTTCTTCTGGCCGTGGCTTCTATACTAAATGCTGTGCCGCCCTAGTTGTTTTTTCATTTGATAGGCACGTTGATATGCTTTAAAATGACACCGGTCTGATTGGCCCAAACAGCGTCAAACATATGCCACATGGCATAAAACTCCAGGAACTTGTACATGTGTATAGCGTTAGTGCGTTAAAATGCGTCATCTTCTTCTGGCCGTGGCTTCTATACTAAATGCTGTGCCGCCCTAGTTGTTTTTTCATTTGATAGGCACGTTGATATGCTTTAAAATGACACCGGTCTGATAGGCCGAAACAGCGTCAAACATATGCCACATGGCATAAAACTCCAGGAACTTGTACATGTGTATAGCGTTAGTGCGTTAAAATGCGTCATCTTTTTCTGGCCGTGGCTTCTATACTAAATGCTGTGCCGCCCTAGTTGTTTTTTCATTTGATAGGCACGTTGATATGCTTTAAAATGACACCGGTCTGATTGGCCGAAACAGCGTCGAACATATGCCACATGGCATAAACTCCAGGACCTAATATAGCGTTAAGGCGTTAAAATGCGTCATCTTCTTCTGGCCGTAACTTCTATACTAAATGCTGTGCCGCCCTAGTTGTTTTTTTATTTGATAGGCACGTTGATATGCTTTAAAATGACACCGGTCTGATACGCTCAAACAGCGTCAAACATATGCCACATGGCATAAAACTCCAGGAACTTGTACATGTGTATAGCGTTAATGCGTTAAAATGCGTCATTTTCTTCTGGCCGTGGCTTCTATACTAAATGCTGTGCCGCCTTAGTTGTTTTTTCATTTGATAGGCACGTTGATATGCTTTAAAATGACACCGGTCTGATTGGCCGAAACAGCGTCGAACATATGCCACATGGCATAAGCTCCAGGACCTAATATAGCGTTAAGGCGTTAAAATGCGTCATCTTCTTCTGGCCGTGGCTTCTATACTAAATGCTGTGCCGCCCTAGTTGTTTTTTCATTTGATAGGCACGTTGATATGCTTTAAAATGACACCGGTCTGATTGGCCCAAACAGCGTCAAACATATGCCACATGGCATAAAACTCCAGGAACTTGTACATGTGTATAGCGTGAATGCGTTAAAATGCGTCATCTTCTTCTGGCCGTGGCTTCTATACTAAATGCTGTGCCGCCCTAGTTGTTTTTTCATTTGATAGGCACGTTGATATGCTTTAAAATGACACCGGTCTGATTGGCCCAAACAGCGTCGGACATATGCCATATGGCATAACATTTAGTCTATACTGCTGCTTGCTTTACTGGTTCTCTTGTGACACTATACAAAATATATTTGAAACGTTTGCTGGTGTGTAACCTTCATGAATGCCACTTTCTTTTATTTTACTTTACGTTACACACCAATAGAAACCATCCCTATGATAAGTAGTGTCAAAACTCAAATTTTCAACCCAATGCCAGAGAAAAATCGGTCCCCAAATTGACTATGTAGGCCATAGAGAATTATACAGCAAGTATCCAACTGGATTTTAAAAACAAGCAGAACATAGGTTGACTAGCATAAGTTTTGGCTACAGCCTATAGCGTGGCACCCCCCTTTGCGCAACCCGCTAAAAATGAGAGACCCTGTGAATTAGCATGTGATGAGGTCGACCGAACCACACACCTGTAACATTGGCATGCATGCTTGCGTCACAGATGAATTGAACTGGCATTATCCGGGTCAAACAGGTGTCAAACAAACAATATATGCAAAGACAGAATTAATTAGTAACCATATAACCCGGATATACGACCATTGTTTAGGCACTACTTGACGGTATATACTTTTCTACGCACGACCTAGGCCGCCTATTGGTGTGTAACCTTCACTAATTCCAAACACTTGCGTACTTTTTCCATGGGTTTTTATTTTGCATCCTTGTTAGTCTCAGGTCTCCGGGTTCCCGGTTCCCGGTTCCAGGTTCCCGGTTCCCGGTTCTAACTTCACAGCGACTCCCGTGTCTCCGGGTTCCCGTTCCCAACTTCACAGTGCTAACTCAACCCTGGTGTCGCCTTGCGCACTCGCTCGCAGGGCGGCGCTGCGCAAATTGATAGGACCACTCACTCTGCGCACTTCCGGGAGATCGTTTCACTCAGTGTCAGATCGCTGTATCTTTAGCCAGTCCCTAAAAGAATTAAAAATGCTAGACTTTGTCATTTTTGCCGTTGTTGTCATCATCTGTCTTATTGTTGCTGTGATTTACTTATATCCAGTAAGTAGATAGGTTACTCCTCGGCGCAAGTGCCCAGGCAAGCCCGCTTCTCTATGGGGCACAACGGTATCAATGTTTAGCATTAAGCTTACCAGGCCTTTCTGTAGTTCCATCTCCGAAACCTAGTGGCTCCGCAAGCTCCCCCATCAATCTCTTGCTTATCACGGGGTGCCGTTAGAGCCAGGCATCATTTGCTGTCTTTGCGGTGTTGCACCGCATATTGGTGCGGCTGGCGCTGATGGAATGAATTTAGCCAGAAAAAACTGCTGACTTTGCAATTTAAGACAATAAATCAAAGTATTTATTTCCCTGCCAGGTCAGTAAATTGCATAAGGATTCTGGAAAGATGCATATTTTGTCGGATAATTAAAAACTGTGCGCCCTATATGGGAAAAATATATGTTGCAACACCGCACCGACAGCAAATGCTGGCTAGCTTTAACGGCACCCATGTTGCTTAGAGACAGGCCTGGTAATATTTAGCATAGGCTTAGACGTTAGTAGGAAATCGACTAGTTTTTATTATAATGTGTGCGTGTACAGTTATAGTATTTACATATTCTATATACCTAGATATATAGAATATGTAAATACGTAGTCATTGTATAGAATATGTAAGCACTATGACTGTATGCGCTTGTTCTATCTTCTGCTATCAAGAAAGTGTGTTTGCACTCGGTCATTTCAGTTATATTTTAGGCCTGGCCGTGACTTGGCCTTAGGCTTGGCTGGCCGTGACTTGGCCTTAGGCCTGGCCATGACTTGGCCTTAGGCCTGGCCGTGACTTGGCCTTATCAATTTTGAGATATTAAATGATTGTTATGTGTTAGCAAGGAGATGTTGATAATAAAAATTACTGCCATGTTGTAAATATATTCAAAGTCTGATATTTTGAAAGTATTAGTATATAGTATTTATAACCAATATAGTTTTGAGTTGGTAGCAAAAAAATATATTATTTAATATTTATAGCAAAAATTGCTTTTAACCTAATAATTATTATATTAGGAGAATGTTGACTTATTGGAATACAGTGGTACCTGCATTATACAGTGCCTCTATTATACCACTCCTTCCATTATCCAGTTATTTCACTGTGCACAGAACACTTTTACATGTTAAAGCCCCTTTAAACTCTCTCACTAACGCGACTTACAACTGACATTTTGACTGGTTAAGCGACCGGCACATAATGCAATCGGGGGGCCTCCCTGGTGTAGTGGTTAGCGCACTAGACCGCAGATCAATAGGTCCTGGGTTCGAATCCGGGCTCGGGCACCTAATCTGGGGCATGTTTCATTCCTTCATCCTTCATCGTCTCGGGAGGTTCCTTGGCCCAATTTAGCCTGTATGTGCACAAAAGTGGCCTAAAACACCAACATTCCATTCCATTCCATAATGCAATCCCTTTGTTAACTCGCTACATGTCGGTGCGGCGTGGTGTGAATAAAAAAATAGTCATTAGGCTAATCTGACTGGCTGTTAACAAGCAGACGTCTAGGTGGCAGCTTTGTTATTCACAGCAGGTTTGTACATTTGATATAAGTAGGGCTGTCTAAGTATTTGAGTCAACACATACGTGTACACAATGGCTAGAGGTCACAAGTGAAAGGTTTTAATTTTGAAGCAGCGTGTCGATGCTATTCAATGGCACAGAGCTGGAGAAACAATTAGCATTGCAGCTTTGTTTGACTGAATGCTGATGCTATCACAGATAAGCGGGGAAAAAGAGTTGCACTCTGAAGCAGTATTATAGTGCTTTTTGAGTGTGTGGTGATACTTGAGCAGAAAATGTCCATCTCGGGGGCATCCCTCTATTATACGACTCCTTCTGTTATACAGTCTTTTTGGGCTGGTAGAGCAGAAATCATATAACGCGGGTACCACTGTATTGGCTTATTTAACAATGAATTATAATAATGGTTGCCCGATAGCGTGGGCAAAGTAAAAGCTGGATCGGGGCAAGTGAATTGGGTGGAGCAAGTGCTTTCCGTCAGGCTAGTATTTTCATATCTTTTTGTGCATGTACTGGATAGATATAGAAAACGAAGATATGCATGTAAAAGTTATAATGGAAAAAATGAGGCAAGTGTATTTTTGGTCAAAGCAAGTAAAATGTGCCCTCCATTTGCCTGATGAGGCAAGTTAGCTTGGAATTATATGTAATGCCCTGGTCACAACAAATTTTCTGATTAATGGAAATTTCAAACATTAAAAATGGGTGGAATCATAGAGACTTTTAGGGTGAGATAATGGTAAAAAAAAAATGGGTGCCACTTAGATATAAAGGATGACATGTTTTCACTATCGCTGATGCACTGCTCTACCTTGAAATAATACAAAATATTGTTCTGGACCCCCTGAAGATTAGGGATTACATTAAGCCATTTACATCTATACACATATCTCTTAGTAATTAAACAAATATGATTAATAAGTCGCTCGTGTGAAGAGTGTCCTAACCCTAATAAACAGGATTGATGCATTGGAGTCAAGAGATGTCAAGCATATGTCATTTAACCAATTAAATACCCTGAACCATAAACTCCCTACATAAATACAATCAAAAAGTAAGTACTGAATAGTTTCAGTCTCAGTCCCACAAAAAGAACATTTATCTGAGTCTATTATTTTACATTTATGCAAAAACTGGTTTGTGACCAATGCTAAATTCAGTAACAGAAACTGAAAGCTGTTTTTTCCGCCAGCCTGGCCTCTTAACGCTGCTTTACCGATTCATATAATACCCAATTGTCTATCCTCTAAATTGCAGAATTGTTCGTCCTCTCTATAGCTCACAATAAAATTTAGAAGTGACCGCTGGGCACGATTTCGCCGCCTACCCGCCTATAAGAGGCTAAGTTCTTACCCGTCTGGGCGCGCAGCTGCACAGCCAGACGGGTGTGTGTGCGGGGACCGGGTGACGGCCCAATAACAAATGGCTGCTCCCCCACCCACCACCCACCGACGCCTGCATGGGCAGACGCCTGCATGGTCAGACGGGTGTGCGGGACCGGGCGACGCGTCTAGACGGCACCGGCCCAATAACAAATGGCTGCTCCACTCACCGACGCCTGCATGGTCAGACGCCTACACGCTGAGACTGGTGTGTGGCTGTTGTGGGCGGCTGTTGATGACTGCACTGGAGTTAGTGTTGTTATCACTCTATGTGGTTTTGGCATTACACATGTTAGATGTATGTCTGACAGAATGCCACCTGCACGCTGAGACGGGTGGATAAAAAACGAAATAAAAGTATGGCTGTTGATGTGGTTTCGGCATTAGATGCATGTATGACTGTATGTGTGTTGCTGCCAGCCGGAAGAAATAATAAATGTAAAATAGTTTTCACTTCTTTTTTATTTACACACATTTATATACATTGGTATCAACTATTAGTGGATGCAGCATAATCCAAACCACATCTTCTTCCTCGGGATCAACGTTAAGTACCGTAATAATATTGCTTCAAGAGAAGCGCTCCTGACTTCAAACTGGATGTAAGATCCGCCTACAGTGCCCACATTGCCTGTCGAAGGTAGTATTTAGCACAAATCGCCCCTTAAAGGCCCTTTAGCGGAAATTATCCAGGCGGCAGCCCTTTTTGGAGCTGTGTCCGCGATCGACCAATCAGGAGGCGATACTCTAATTTATTCAAACCGGAAATTGCGCCTATTGTGTGAGCAAAACAAGAGCGCGTGATCATCACTGATATAAAGAGCTGCGATTCTAACTCCCAATCATGGCATTGTTGCAGAGTCAATCGTCCCAAGACGCATATCAATTTGTTTGGATGATATTTTTCCATGAAACACTAAGATCAGCGCGGCTTGGAACTGCCGCTGTTCATCTGTAAATCGTGGCCAGGATCTCTCCGCGAGTGATAACATAAGGCGGTGCCACATGAATATATAGTCACAATACGCGTCACTGCTCCCGGCAAAATAGTGCTCTGCTTGACATTGCTGGGGGCGGGTTGCCTTAATTTTTTTCTCCTTACCAGTCGGCCGAAACGAAGCGTTAACACTCATCAATTTAATTTTAAGATGTAAACTTTCGGTACAGATCGCGATTAAATTAGGTTGGACACCCGCTTTAACCGTACAGTGCAATGGTGACTTATAATACTGGCACCAATTGGCTTCCTGTATATAAATTTCTAGATACTGACACCACCATTCTTAATTTTTTTTGCTGTAGCTTAAAGACTTGACCAGTAATTTATAACTATAATTGCTTAAACACGCTGTTCTTGTTATTAAATTCGCCCACTTGGGAGTTACGTTACCCAGTTTTTTACCTGACGTAATGATGGTATATATTAACTCTGTAAATAAATGGTGGCATACAGATAGGCATAACGCCTCTGCCTTCATCATAGATTTTGTTGAAGTTGAGGGAATAGTTGTTTCATTCATGCTCTGTGTGTTTTAGTTTTGCAATCACTTAATGTGTTGACCTGCAGCACTTTATTCAGTTACGTTGATCTTCTGACTTGCCAAATTTCAATGTCCAATGCATCGTAATATATTTACATGTATGGTGGGTTCACATGTAAATGGAGTTTAAGCCTTACATCTTGGAATGGTACATGTCACTATACTTAAACTTTGTTTATTTTTGTAGAGTTCCCAGAAAGTAACCACTGTTCCTGGGCCTATGCCTGTAGATGTTCTGTAAGTATATAACACAAGTTTATACCGGTCCCATTAACCTGGCGAAAAGGTGCGTCAAAGCTTTACCATAATCGACCTCCTGCTGTCAGCCAGTTTTAACGACAACAGAACTAAACTCCAGCAGCGTACACTGATTCAAGCTGCCAACTTTAGTTATGTTTATTAGTTATTACTGTAAAATAAATCAACATCTAGAATGTTCTGGCCTAAAGCACTCCATGCTAAACACTGCACTATAACGCCGCATTGTAACGACCCAGATCGTACTGTAACTCACCTTACCGCACTGTAACTCACCACACCACACTGTAACTCACCACATCACACTGTAACTCACCACTCCACACCGCACTGTAACTCCCCACACCGCACTGTAACTCACCACACCGCACTGTAACGCACCACACCGCACTGTAACTCACCACACCACACTGTAACTCACCACACCACACCGCACTGTAACTCCCCACACCGCACTGTAACTCACCACACCGCACTGTAACTCACCACACCACACTGTAACTCACCTCACCACACCGCACTGTAACTCCCCACACCGCACTGTAACTCACCACACCGCACTGTAACTCACCACACCACACCGCACTGTAACTCCCCACACCACACTGTAACTCACCTTACCGCACTGTAACTCACCTTACCGCACTGTAACGCTCCACACTGCACTGTAACTCACCACACCACACCGCACTGTAACTCACCTTACCGCACTGTAACTCCCCATACCGCACTGTAACGCACCACACCGCAGTGTAACACACCGCACTGTAACTCGCCTTACCGCACTGTAACTCCCCACACCACACTGTAACTCACCTTGCCGCACTGTAACTCACCACACCACACCGCACTGTAACTCACCTTACCGCACTGTAACTCCCCATACCGCACTGTAACGCACCCCACCGCACTGTAACGCACCACACCGCACTGTAACACACCACGCCGTACTGTAACGCACCACACCGCACTGTAACTCACCTTACCGCACTGTAAGTCCCCACACCGCACTGTAACGCACTACACCGCACTGTAACTCACCACACCGCACTCTAACGCACCTCACCGCACTGTAACGCACTACACCGCACTGTAACGCATAACATCGTACTGGAACTCACCACACCGTACTGTAACGCACCACACCACGCTGTAACTCACTACACTGTACTGTAGCGCACCTCACCGCACTGTAACGCACCACACCGCACTGTTACGTAGCTTACCGCACTGTTACACACCGCACCGTACTGTAATTCACCACACTGCACTGTAACTAACCACACCGCACTGTAACGCACCACATCGCACTGTAACGCACCTCACCGCACTGTAACGCACCACATCGCACTGTAACGCACCACACCCCACTGTAACTAAGCACACCGTACTGTAACGCACCGCACCGCACTATAACGCACCACACCGCATTATAACGCACCACACCGCACTGTAACTAACCACACCGTACTGTAACGCACCGCACCGCACTATAACGCACCACACCGCATTATAACGCACCACACCGCACTGTAACTAACCTCACCGCACTGTAACGCACCGCACCGCACTATAACGCACCACACCGCATTATAACGCACCACACCGCACCGTAACTAACCACACCGTACTGTAACGCACCGCACCGCACTATAACGCACCACACCGCACTGTAACTAACCACACCGTACTGTAACGCACCGCACTATAACGCACCACACCGCATTATAACGCACCACACCGCACTGTAACTAACCGCACCACACTGTAACTCACCACACCTAGCTCCCTACCGCAGCCCCTGGCCCCTATATAAATCCCTACCGCAGCCCCTATCTTAATCCTTATCACATCTTCACTAATAAAATGTGCTAAAGACATCAATAACAACAGCTTCCTTGATCTAGACTACAATGGAAGCCTGTAAAATGTACGCCTCATAATCACGTTATGATTATGTAGTCTTCCCTCCACCGTTACCCTCCCCCTTCCATAATACATCGGCCCGGTGTCTGGTGCAAAATATGGACCCACTATATGCCAACAGGGTAAGCAAGCAAGAGTGTTGTCTGGTGCGGTACAGTGCGGACTTGAGGTATTCACTGCTATGTCTCTTGCCATTGCAGCGAAGGAAACCTTCCAGACATCGTGGCGTGCGGAAGTCTTCATGAGTTTCTCATGGACTTGCACACTCTGTACGGGTCGATAGCCTCCTTTTGGTGGGGCCCCCAGCTGGTCATCAGCATCGCCTCCCCCGCGCTCTTCAAGAAGCACGCCAGCGTCTTCGACAGGCCAGGTCAGTGCACATTTTCACTCCAGCTCCTGTAATGTGTCGCAAGAGTGTGTTCAATAGTGTCTTCCTAGCTCAGGTGGTAAGCGGATAAGATTGCAACTGCGTCTTGGCATGCTTCATCTAAGCCCATCCATGTCATTGTGGTAGAAGAGTTATTTGCCTAATTTAGCCTTCATGTGCACAAAATTGCCCTAAAATCACATTATTTTATTTCATTTCAGTATTGTGGCTACTTGGATGAAGAGCTTGTGTGTATGTGTACATTGTATGGCAATGTCTATTGTGTTGCATCTTGTTTCATTATAGTGCATGATGTTTTGTTTCTTGTTTCAGCTGAGCTGTTTGAGCTGTTTGAGCCGTTTATTGGCAAAGGCAGCATTCAGTATTGTAACGGGGCTGAGGGTCGGCGACGACACCGATGCTACGCTAAGTGCTACACAGAGACAGCCCTCGACGTTATGTATTCTACCATAAATAAGGTAACAGCGTTATTCAGGCTATAATGACCCGTTTAACACACATCAATAGCTTGTTTTCTAGTATACTTGTATCAATAATGAGCATTTTAAATGAAGGTCAAAGTACCCACCAGGCTTAATCGATGGATTTGAGCTTCCTTTTGACCCACACCATGAACCAAACCTTCCAAGGTGAAGTCTTTATGTTGTGTTTAGCGATACTTCGGCGCACGCGTCAGTCCACGGCAATGCAAATTTTTTTTTACTAACAGGTGACCGGCGAGCTAATTAAGAAGCTGAAGTCGCTCGCGCCGGACGAACACATTCCCCTGCGGGAGTACATGTTCGCCTTTGCCATCAAGACCTTCCTGCTCACCTCCTTCGGATCCTTCTTCGCCAGCGACAAGGACATCCTGAGCATCCGCCGGTCATACGATTACGTAAGCTAAACGTCCACAGCCAGGCTCGTGCCTCGTCTGAGCCACGTGACGTAAGCCAAGCGTCCACAGCCAGGGTCGTTCCTTGTCTGACCCACGTTATGTAAGCCGAGCATCCACAGCCTGGGTCATGCCTTGTCTTAGCCTCGTGAAGTAAGCCAAGGGTCCAAAGCCAGGGTCATGCCTTGTCTTAGCCACGTGACGTAAGCCAAGCGTCCACAGCCAGGGTCATGACTTGTATGAGCCACGTGACGTAAGCCAAGCCTCCATAGCCAAGGTCGTGTCTTGTCTGAGCCACGTGACGTAAGCCAAGCGTCCACAGCCAGGGTCGTGCCTTGTCTGAGCCACGTGACGTAAGCCAAGCGTCCACAGAAAGGGTCGTCTTGTCTGAGCCACGTGACGTAAGCCAAGCGTCCACAGCTAGGGTCATGCTTTGTCTGAGCCACGTGACGTAAGCCAAGCCTCCATAGCCAAGGTCGTGCCTTGTCTGAGCCATGCGACGTAAGCCAAGCGTCCAGGCAGGATCATTCCTTGTCTGAGCCACGTAACGTAAGCCAAGCGTCTACAGCCAGGGTTATGCCTTGTCTGAGCCACGTGACGTAAGCCAAGCCTCCACAGCCAGGGTCGTGCCTTATCTGAGCAACTTGACGTAAGCCAAGCGTCCACACACGTGACGTAAGCCAAGCGTCCACAGCCAGGGTCGTGCCTTGTCTGAGCCACGTGACGTAAGCCAAGCGTCCACAGCCAGGGTCATGCCTTGTCTTGAGCCACGTGACGTAAGCCAAGCGTCCACAGCCAGGGTCGTGTCTTGTCTGAGCCACGTGACGTAAGCCAAGCGTCCACAGCTAGGGTCATGCTTTGTCTGAGCCACGTGACGTAAGCCAAGCCTCCATAGCCAAGGTCGTGCCTTGTCTGAGCCATGCGACGTAAGCCAAGCGTCCAGGCAGGATCATTCCTTGTCTGAGCCACGTAACGTAAGCCAAGCGTCCACAGCCAGGGTCGTGCCTTGTCTGAGCCACGTACGTGACGTAAGCCAAGCGTCTACGGCCAGGGTCGTTACTTGTCTGACCCACGTTATGTATGCCAAGCATCCACAGCCAGGGCCATGCCTTGTCTGAGCCACGTGACGTAAGCCAAGCGTCCACAGCCAGGGTCATGCCTTGTCTGAGCCACGTGACGTAAGCCAAGCCTCCATAGCCAAGGTCGTGCCTTGTCTGAACCACGTGACGTAAGCCAAGCGTCCACAGCCAGGGTCATGCCTTGTCTGAGCCACGTGACGTAAGCCAAGCGTCCACAGCCAGGGTCGTGCCTTGTTTGAGCCACGTGACGTAAGCCAAGTGTCCACAGCCAGGGTCGTGCCTTGTCTGAGCCACGGGACGTAAGCCAAGCGTCCACAGCCAGGGTCGTGCCTTGTCTGAGCCACGGGACGTAAGCCAAGCCTCCACAGCCGGGGTCGTACCTTGTCTGAGCCACGTAACGTAAGCCAAGCAACCACAGCCAGGGTCGTGCCTTGTCTGAGCCACGTGACGTAAGCCAAGCGTCCACAGCCAGGGTCGTGCCTTGTCTGGGCCACGTGACGTAAGCCAAGCGTCTACAGCCAGGGTCATGCCTTGTCTGAGCAACGTGACGTAAGCCAAGCCTCCACAGCCAGGGTCATGCCTTGTCTTGAGCCACGTAACGTAAGCCAAGCCTCCACAGCCAGGGTCGTGCCTTGTCTGAGCCACGTAACGTAAGCCAAGCAACCACAGCCAGGGTCGTGCCTTGTCTGAGCCACGTGACGTAAGCCAAGCGTCCACAGAAAGGGTCGTCTTGTCTGAGCCACGTGACGTAAGCCAAGCGTCCACAGCTAGGGTCATGCTTTGTCTGAGCCACGTGACGTAAGCCAAGCCTCCATAGCCAAGGTCGTGCCTTGTCTGAGCCATGCGACGTAAGCCAAGCGTCCAGGCAGGATCATTCCTTGTCTGAGCCACGTAACGTAAGCCAAGCGTCTACAGCCAGGGTTATGCCTTGTCTGAGCCACGTGACGTAAGCCAAGCCTCCACAGCCAGGGTCGTGCCTTATCTGAGCAACTTGACGTAAGCCAAGCGTCCACACACGTGACGTAAGCCAAGCGTCCACAGCCAGGGTCGTGCCTTGTCTGAGCCACGTGACGTAAGCCAAGCGTCCACAGCCAGGGTCATGCCTTGTCTTGAGCCACGTGACGTAAGCCAAGCGTCCACAGCCAGGGTCGTGTCTTGTCTGAGCCACGTGACGTAAGCCAAGCGTCCACAGCCAAGGTCATGCTTTGTCTGAGCCACGTGACGTAAGCCAAGCCTCCATAGCCAAGGTCGTGCCTTGTCTGAGCCATGCGACGTAAGCCAAGCGTCCAGGCAGGATCATTCCTTGTCTGAGCCACGTAACGTAAGCCAAGCGTCCACAGCCAGGGTCGTGCCTTGTCTGAGCCACGTACGTGACGTAAGCCAAGCGTCTACGGCCAGGGTCGTTACTTGTCTGACCCACGTTATGTATGCCAAGCATCCACAGCCAGGGCCATGCCTTGTCTGAGCCACGTGACGTAAGCCAAGCGTCCACAGCCAGGGTCGTGCCTTGTCTGAGCCACGTGACGTAAGCCAAGCCTCCATAGCCAAGGTCGTGCCTTGTCTGAGCCACGTGACGTAAGCCAAGCGTCCACAGCCAGGGTCATGCCTTGTCTGAGCCACGTGACGTAAGCCAAGCGTCCACAGCCAGGGTCGTGCCTTGTCTGAGCCACGTGACGTAAGCCAAGCGTCCACAGCCAGGGTCGTGCCTTGTCTGAGCCACGTGACGTAAGCCAAGCGTCCACACATGTGACGTAAGCCAAGCGTCCACAGCCAGGGTCGTGCCTTGTCTGAGCCACGTACGTGACGTAAGTCAAACGTCCACACCCGGGGTCGTGCCTTGTCTGAGACATGTGACGTAATCCAAGCGTCCACAGCCAGGGTCATGTCTTGTCTGAGCCACGTGACGTAAGCCAAGCGTCCACAGCCAGGGTCGTGCCTTGTCTGAGCCACGTGACGTAATCCAAGCGTCAACAGCTAGGGTCATGCCTTGTCTGAGCCACGTGACGTAATCCAAGCGTCCACAGCCAGAGTCATGCCTTGTCTGAGCCACGTGACGTAAGCCAAGCGTCCACAGCCAGAGTCATGCCTTGTCTGAGCCACATGACGTAAGCCAAGCCTTCATAGCCAAGGTCGTGCCTTGTCTGAGCCACGTGACGTAAGCCAAGCGTCCACAGCTAGGGTCGTGCCTTGTCTGAGCCACGTGACGTAAGCCAAGCGCCCACAGCCAGGGTCGTGCCCTGTCTGAGCAATGCGACGTAAGCCAAGCGTCCACAGCCAGGGTCATGCCTTGTCTGAGCCACGTAACGTAAGCCAAGCGTCCACAGCCAGGGTCATGACTTGTCTGAGCCACGTAACGTAAGCCAAGCATCCACAGCCAGGGTCGTGCCTTGTCTGAGCCGCGTGACGTAACCCAAGCGTCCACAGCTAGGGTTGTGCCTTATCTGAGCCACGTGACGTAAGCCAAGCGTCCACACACGTGACGTAAGCCAAGCGTCAACGGCCAGGGTCGTGCCTTGTCTGAGCCACGTGACGTAAGCCAAGCGTCCACAGCCAGGGTCGTTCCTTGTCTGACCCACGTTATGTAAGCGGAGCATCCACAGCCAGGGCCATGCCTTGTCTGAGCCATGTGTTGCAAGCCAAGCGTCCACAGCCAGAGTCATGCCTTGTCTGAGCCACGTGACGTAAGCCAAGCGTCCACAGCCAGGGTCGTGCCTTGTCTGAGCCACGTGACAAAACCCAAGCGTCCACAGCCAGGGTCGTGCCTTGTCTGAGCCACGTGACGTAAGCCAAGCGTCCACAGCCGGGGTCGTGCCTTGTCTGAGCCACGTGACATAACCCAAGCGTCCACAGCCAGGGTGATGCCTTGTCTGAGCCACGTGGCGTAAGCCAAGCGTCCACAGCCAGGGTCGTGCCTTGTCTGAGCCACGTGACGTAAGCCAAGCGCCCACTCTGAGCCACGGGACGTAAGCCAAGCGTCCACAGCCAGGGTCGTGCCTTGTCTGAGCCACGTGACGTAAGCCAAGTGTCCACAGCCAGGGTCGTGCCTTGTCTGAGCCACGGGACGTAAGCCAAGCGTCCACAGCCAGGGTCGTGCCTTGTCTGAGCCACGTGACGTAAGCCAAGCGTCTACAGCCAGGGTCGTGCTTTGTCTGAGCCACGTGACTTAAGCCAAGCCTCCACAGCCAGGGTCGTGCCTTGTCTGAGCCACGTGACGTAAGCCAAGCCTCCACAGCCAGGGTCGTGCCTTGTCTGAGCCACTTAACGTAAGCCAAGCAACCACAGCCAGGGTCGTGCCTTGTCTGGGCAACGTGACGTAAGCCAAGCGTCCACAGCCAGGGTCATGCCTTATCTGAACCACGTGACGTAAGCCAAGGTTCCACAGCCAGGGTCGTGCCTTGTCTGAGCCACGTGACGTAAGCCAAGCGTCCACAGCCAGGGTCATGCCTTATCTGAACCACGTGACGTAAGCCAAGCGTCTACAGCCAGGGTCATGCCTTGTCTGAGCAACGTGACGTAAGCCAAGCCTCCACAGCCAGGGTCATGCCTTGTCTTGAGCCACGTAACGTAAGCCAAGCTTCCACGGCCAGGGCCGTGCCTTGTCTGAGCCACGTGACGTAAGCCAAGCGTCCACAGCCAGGGTCATGCCTTGTCTGAGCCACGTGACGTAAGCCAAGCGTCCACAGCCAGGGTCGTGCCTTGTCTGAGCCACGTGACGTAAGCCAAGCGTCCACAGCCAGGGTCGTGCCTTGTCTGAGCCACGTGACGTAAGCCAAGCGTCCACACATGTGACGTAAGCCAAGCGTCCACAGCCAGGGTCGTGCCTTGTCTGAGCCACGTACGTAACGTAAGCCAAACGTCCACACCCGGGGTCGTGCCTTGTCTGAGCCACGTAACGTAAGCCAAGCGTCCACAGCCAGGGTCATGCCTTATCTGAACCACGTGACGTAAGCCAAGCGTCTACAGCCAGGGTCATGCCTTGTCTGACCAACGTGACGTAAGCCAAGCCTCCACAGCCAGGGTCATGCCTTGTCTTGAGCCACGTAACGTAAGCCAAGCTTCCACAGCCAGGGTCGTGCCTTGTCTGAGCCACGTGACGTAATCCAAGCGTCAACAGCCAGGGTCATGCCTTGTCTGAGCCACGTGACGTAATCCAAGCGTCCACAGCCAGAGTCATGCCTTGTCTGAGACACGTGACGTAAGCCAAGCGTCCACAGCCAGGGTCATGCCTTGTCTGAGCCACATGACGTAAGCCAAGCCCTCATAGCCAAGGTCGTGCCTTGTCTGAGCCACGTGACGTAAGCCAAGCGTCCACAGCTAGGGTCGTGCCTTGTCTGAGCCACGTGACGTAAGCCAAGCGCCCACAGCCAGGGTCGTGCCCTGTCTGAGCAATGCGACGTAAGCCAAGCGTCCACAGCCAGGGTCATGCCTTGTCTGAGCCACGTAACGTAAGCCAAGCGTCCACAGCCAGGGTCATGACTTGTCTGAGCCACGTAACGTAAGCCAAGCATCCACAGCCAGGGTCGTTCCTTGTCTGACCCACGTTATGTAAGCGGAGCATCCACAGCCAGGGCCATGCCTTGTCTGAGCCACGTAACGTAAGCCAAGCGTCCACAGCCAGGGTCATGACTTGTCTGAGCCACGTAACGTAAGCCAAGCGTCCACAGGGTCGTTCCTTGTCTGACCCACGTTATGTAAGCGGAGCATCCACAGCCAGGGCCATGCCTTGTCTGAGCCACGTGACGTAAGCCAAGCGTCCACAGCCGGGGTCGTGCCTTGTCTGAGCCACGTGACATAACCCAAGCGTCCACAGCCAGGGTGATGCCTTGTCTGAGCCACGTGGCGTAAGCCAAGCGTCCACAGCCAGGGTCGTGCCTTGTCTGAGCCACGTGACGTAAGCCAAGCGCCCACTCTGAGCCACGGGACGTAAGCCAAGCGTCCACAGCCAGGGTCGTGCCTTGTCTGAGCCACGTGACGTAAGCCAAGTGTCCACAGCCAGGGTCGTGCCTTGTCTGAGCCACGGGACGTAAGCCAAGCGTCCACAGCCAGGGTCGTGCCTTGTCTGAGCCACGTGACGTAAGCCAAGCGTCTACAGCCAGGGTCGTGCTTTGTCTGAGCCACGTGACTTAAGCCAAGCCTCCACAGCCAGGGTCGTGCCTTGTCTGAGCCACGTGACGTAAGCCAAGCGTCCACAGCCAGGGTCGTGCCTTGTCTGGGCAACGTGACGTAAGCCAAGCGTCTACAGCCAGGGTCATGCCTTGTCTGAGCAACGTGACGTAAGCCAAGCCTTCACAGCCAGGGTCATGCCTTGTCTTGAGCCACGTAACGTAAGCCAAGGTTCCACAGCCAGGGTCGTGCCTTGTCTGAGCCACGTGACGTAAGCCAAGCGTCCACAGCCAGAGTCATGCCTTATCTGAACCACGTGACGTAAGCCAAGCGTCTACAGCCAGGGTCATGCCTTGTCTGAGCAACGTGACGTAAGCCAAGCCTCCACAGCCAGGGTCATGCCTTGTCTTGAGCCACGTAACGTAAGCCAAGCTTCCACAGCCAGGGTCGTGCCTTGTCTGAGCCACGTGACGTAAGCCAAGCGTCCACAGCCAGGGTCATGCCTTGTCTGAACCACGTGACGTAAGCCAAGCCTCCACAGCCAGGGTCATGACTTGTCTTGAGCCACGTAACGTAAGCCAAGCGTCCACAGCCAGGGTCGTGCCTTGTCTGAGCCATGTGACGTAAGCCAAGCGTCCACAGCCAGGGTCGTGCCTTGTCTGAGCCACGTAACGTAAGCCAAGCGTCCATAGCCAGGGTCGTGTCTTGTCTGAGCCACGTGACGTAAGCCAAGCCTCCACAGCCAGGGTCATGACTCGTCTTGAGCCACGTAACGTAAGCCAAGCGTCCACAGCCAGGGTCGTGCCTTGTCTGAGCCACGTGACGTAAGCCAAGCGTCCACAGCCAGGGTCGTGCCTTATCTGAGCCACGTGGCGTAAGCCAAGCGTCCACAGCCAGGGTCGTGCCTTGTCTGAGCCACGTGACGTAAGCCAAGCGCCCACTCTGAGCCACGGGACGTAAGCCAAGCGTCCACAGCCAGGGTCGTGCCTTGTCTGAGCCACGTGACGTAAGCCAAGTGTCCACAGCCAGGGTCGTGCCTTGTCTGAGCCACGGGACGTAAGCCAAGCCTCCACAGCCAGGGTCGTGCCTTGTCTGAGCCACGTAACGTAAGCCAAGCAACCACAGCCAGGGTCGTGCCTTGTTTGAGCCACGTGACGTAAGCCAAGCGTCCACAGCCAGGGTCGTGCCTTGTCTTGGCCACGTGACGTAAGCCAAGCGTCTACAGCCAGGGTCATGCCTTGTCTGAGCAACGTGACGTAAGCCAAGCCTCCACAGCCAGGGTCGTGCCTTGTCTTGAGCCACGTAACGTAAGCCAAGCTTCCACAGCCAGGGTCGTGCCTTGTCTGAGCCACGTGACGTAAGCCAAGCGTCCACAGCCAGGGTCATGCCTTGTCTGAACCACGTGACGTAAGCCAAGCGTCTACAGCCAGGGTCATGCCTTGTCTGAGCCACGTGACGTAAGCCAAGCCTCCACAGCCAGGGTCGTGCCTTGTCTGGGCCACTTGACGTAAGCCAAGCGTCTACAGCCAGGGTCATGCCTTGTCTGAGCAACGCGACGTAAGCCAAGCCTCCACAGCCAGGGTCATGCCTTGTCTTGAGCCACGTAACGTAAGCCAAGCTTCCACAGCCAGGGTCGTGCCTTGTCTGAGCCACGTGACGTAAGCCAAGCGTCCACAGCCAGGGTCATGCCTTGTCTGAGCAACGTGACGTAAGCCAAGCCTCCACAGCCAGGGTCATGCCTTGTCTTGAGCCACGTAACGTAAGCCAAGCTTCCACAGCCAGGATCGTGCCTTGTCTGAGCCACGTGACGTAAGCCAAGCGTCCACAGCCAGGGTCGTGTCTTGTCTGAGCCACGTGACGTAAGCCAAGCCTCCACAGCCAGGGTCATGACTTGTCTTGAGCCACGTAACGTAAGCCAAGCGTCCACAGCCAGGGTCGTGCCTTGTCTGAGCCACGTGACGTAAGCCAAGCGTCCACAGCCAGGGTCGTGCCTTGTCTGGGCCACGTGACGTAAGCCAAGTGTGTAATTGATGCCAGCAAACGCTTCGTTTACGACATATGTCTTTGTCTTGTTGCAGTGCTGGTCAATTCTTTACTTCTCTGACTGGCTGTAGAGGGGGGGGGGGCATCCACACCACGGGACTGTGTAAGTGTACCCCCACCCTGTAACACTGGCTGTGGGGGGCATCCACACCACGGGACTGTGTAAGTGTGCCCCCACCCTGTAACACTAGCTGGGGGGGAAGGGGGCATCCACACCACGGGACTGTGTAAGTGTGCCCCCACCCTGTAACACTGGCTGTGGGGGGGGGGGGGCATCCACACCACGGGACTGTGTAAGTGTACCCCCACCCTGTAACACTGGCTGTGGGGGGGGGCATCTACACCACGGGACTGTGTATGTGTACCCCCACCCTGTAACAATGGCTGTGGAGGGGGGGGGGACATCCACACCACGGGACTGTGTAAGTGCACGCCCTCCCTGTAACACTGGCCGTGGGGGGGGTGGCATCCACACCACGGGACTGTGTAAGTGTACCCCCACCCTGTAACACTGGCTGGGGGGGGTGGCATCCACACCACGGGACTGTGTAAGTGCACGCCCTCCCTGTAACACTGGCCGTGGGGGGGGGCGGGCATCCATGCCACGGGACTGTGTAAGTGTACCCCCACCCTGTAACACTAGCTGGGGGGGAGGGGGGCATCCACACCACGGGACTATGTAAGTGTACCCCCACCCTGTAACACTGGCTGTGGGGGGGAGGGGGGCATCCACACCACGGGACTGTGTAAGTGTGCCCCCACCCCGTAACACTAGCTGGGGGGGAGGGGGGCATCCACACCACGGGACTGTGTAAGTGTACCCCCACCCTGTAACACTAGCTGGGGGGGAGGGGGGCATCCACACCACGGGACTGTGTAAGTGTACCCCCACCCTGTAACACTGGCTGTGGGGGGGCACCCACAGATTCAGATTCAGATCTGAGCCACTGGAGGTAAGCCAAGCGTCCACAGCCAGGGTCCGGCCTTATCTGAGCCACGTAACGTAAGCCAAGCGTCCACAGCCAGGGTCCGGCCTTATCTGAGCCACGTGACGTAAGCCGAGCATCCACAGCCAGGGTCCGGCCTTATCTGAGCCACGTGACGTAAGCCGAGCATCCACAGCCAGGGTCGTGCCTTATCTGAGCCACGTGACGTAAGCCAAGTGTGTAATTGATGCCAGCAAACGCTTCGTTTACGACACATATCCTTGTATGGTTGCAGTTCTGGTCAATTCTTTACTTCTCTGACGACATATTTCCTTGTCTGGTTGCAGTGCTGGTCAATGATGGAGGATCAGCTTCGCGGCGGGGGCAGTGATGCTGACAGTGCCAAACAGAGAACCTTCGATAAAGGTATGTAGCTGCCTGACTGCCTCGCTTTGTGGTCACGCGCCAGGTGGTCGGTAACGTTTGTCACCAGAATAACGTATGGACAGAAGTTCTTTTTTTTAATGTAGTGCGTATATTATGCTTTGATACGTTGATTGTCGGCATTAACAACCATGTCTTCCATTATGTGAATCTTAAATCATATAAAATTTAACTTTATTGATATGTTATGTCGATTCATTATCGACTCGTGGGCTCTCGACGGTTTTCTAGAAAAGGAAGCAATGCGAGACATCTTGAAGAAGGCGATGTCCTTCCGGAAGAAGCACCGACCGGAAGGGGAGTTCCTCGTGATAGACCTCGTCATGGGTGACGAGATGGCCGAGTCCGCCAAGCTGGACGACCTGGTGACCCTGTTTGTGGGGGGCTTCCACACCACGGGACTGTGTAAGTGTACCCCCACCCTTTTAACACTAGCTGTGGGGGGTGGGGGCATCCACACCACGGGACTGTGTATGTGTACTCCCACCCTGTAACGCTAGCTGGGGGGGGGGCATCCACACCACGGGACTGTGTAAGTGTACCCCCACCCTGTAACGCTAGCTGGTGGGGAGGGGGGCATCCACACCACGGGACTGTGTAAGTGTACCCCCACCCTGTAACACTAGCTGGGGGGGAGGGAGGCATCCACACCACGGGACTGTGTAAGTGTACCCCCACCCTGTAACACTAGCTGTGGGGGGGGCATCCACACCACGGGACTGTGTAAGTGTGCCCCCACCCTGTAACACTGGCTGTGGGGGGAGGGAGGCATCCACACCACGGGACTGTGTAAGTGTACCCCCACCCTGTAACACTAGCTGTGGGGGGAGGGAGGCATCCACACCACGGGACTGTGTAAGTGTACCCCCACCCTGTAACACTGGCTGTGGGGGGAGGGAGGCATCCACACCACGGGACTGTGTAAGTGTACCCCCACACTGTAACACTGGCTGTGGAGGTGGGCATCCACACCACGGGACTGTGTAAGTGTACCCCCACCCTGTAACACTGGCTGTGGGGGGGGGCATCCACACCATAGGACTGTGTAAGTGTGCCCCCACCCTGTAACAATGGCTGTGGGGGGGGGGCATCCACACCACGGGACTGTGTAAGTGTGCCCCCACCCTGTAACACTGGCTGTGGGGGGGGGGAATCCACGCCACGGGACTATGTAAGTGTACCCCCACCCTGTAACACTGGCTGTGGATGGGGGGGGGGCATCCACACCATAGGACTGTGTAAGTGTACCCCCACCCTGTAACACTGGCTGTGGGGGGGGGCATCCACACCATAGGACTGTGTAAGTGTAGCCCCACCCTGTCACACTGGCTGTGGGGGGGGCATCCACACCATAGGACTGTGTAAGTGTGCCCCCACCCTGTAACAATGGCTGTGGGGGGGGGGCATCCACACCATAGGACTGTGTAAGTGTAGCCCCACCCTGTAACACTGGCTGTGGGGGGGGCCATCCACACCATAGGACAGTGTAAGTGTAGCCCCACCCTGTAACACTGGCTGTGGGGTGGGGGGGGCATCCACACCACGGGACTGTGTAAGTGTACCCCCACCCTGTAACACTGGCTGTGGGGGGGGGGGGCATCCACACCACGGGACTGTGTAAGTGTACCCCCACCCTGTAACACTGGCTGTGGGGGGGGGGGCATCCACACCACGGGACTGTGTAAGTGTACCCCCACCCTGTAACACTGGCTGTGGAGGGGGGGGGCATTCACACCACAGGACTGTGTAAGTGTGCCCCCACCCTGTAACACTGGCTGTGGGGGGGGGGGGCATCCACACCACGGGACTGTGTAAGTGTACCCCCACCCTGTAACACTGGCTGTGGGGGGGGGGCATCCACACCACGGGACTGTGTAAGTGTACCCCCACCCTGTAACACTGGCTGTGGAGGTGGGCATCCACACCACGGGACTGTGTAAGTGTACCCCCACCCTGTAACACTGGTTGTGGGGGGGGGGGGCATCCACACCACGGGACTGTGTAAGTGTACCCCGACCCTGTAACACTGGCTGGGGGGGGAGGGAGGCATCCACACCACGGGACTGTGTAAGTGTGCCCCCACCCTGTAACACTGGCTGTGGGGGGGGGGCATCCACACCAAAGGACTGTGTAAGTGTACCCCCACCCTGTAACACTGGCTGTGGGGGGGGGGGGGCATCCACACCACGGGACTGTGTAAGTGTACCCCCACCCTGTAACACTGGCTGTGGAGGTGGGCATCCACACCACGGGACTGTGTAAGTGCGCCCCCACCCTGTAACACTGGCTGTGGAGGTGGGCATCCACACCAAAGGACTGTGTAAGTGCGCCCCCACCCTGTAACACTGGCTGTGGGGGGGGGGGGGCATCCACACCACGGGAATGTGTAAGTGTACCCCCACCCTGTAACTGGCTGTGGGGGGGGGGGCATCCACACCACAGGACTGTGTAAGTGTACCCCCACCCTGTAACACTGGCTGTGGAGGTGGGCATCCACACCACGGGACTGTGTAAGTGTACCCCCACCCTGTAACACTGGTTGTGGGGGGGGGGGGCATCCACACCACGGGACTGTGTAAGTGTACCCCCTCCCTGTAACACTGGCCGTGGGGGGGGCGGGCATCCACACCACAGGACTGTGTAAGTGTACCCCCACCCTGTAACACTGGCTGTGGGGGGGGGCATCCACACCACGGGACTGTGTAAGTGTACCCCCTCCCTGTAACACTGGCCGTGGGGGGGGCATCCACACCACAGGACTGTGTAAGTGTACCCCCACCCTGTAACACTGGCTGTGGAGGTGGGCATCCACACCACGGGACTGTGTAAGTGTACCCCCACCCTGTAACACTGGCTGTGGGGGGGGGGCATCCACACCACAGGACTGTGTAAGTGTACCCCCACCCTGTAACACTGGTTGTGGGGGGAGGGGGGCATCCACACCACGGGACTGTCTAAGTGTGCCCCCACCCTGTAACACTGGCTGTGGTCGGAGGGAGGCATCCACACCACGGGACTGTGTAAGTGTGCCCCCACCCTGTAACACTGGCTGTGGGGGGGGCATCCACACCACGGGACTGTGTAAGTGTACCCCCACCCTGTAACACTGGCTGTGGGGGGGGGGGCATCCACACCACGGGACTGTGTAAGTGTACCCCGACCCTGTAACACTGGCTGTGGGGGGAGGGAGGCATCCACACCACGGGACTGTGTAAGTGTGCCCCCACCCTGTAACACTGGCTGTGGGGGGGGGGGCATCCACACCAAAGGACTGTGTAAGTGTACCCCCACCCTGTAACACTGGCTGTGGGGGGGGGGCATCCACACCACAGGACTGTGTAAGTGCGCCCCCACCCTGTCACACTGGCTGTGGAGGTGGGGGCATCCACACCACGGGACTGTGTAAGTGTACCCCCACCCTGTAACACTGGCTGTGGGGGGGGGGGCATCCACACCACGGGACTGTGTAAGTGTACCCCCACCCTGTAACACTGGCTGTGGGGGGGGGGGCATCCACACCACGGGACTGTGTAAGTGTACCCCCACCCTGTAACTGGCTGTGGGGGGGGCATCCACACCACGGGACTGTGTAAGTGTACCCCCACCCTGTAACACTGGCTGTGGAGGGGGGGGGGCATCCACACCACGGGACTGTGTAAGTGTGCCCCCACCCTGTAACACTGGTTGTGGGGGGGAGGCATCCACACCACGGGACTGTGTAAGTGTACCCCCACCCTGTAACACTGGCTGTGGGGGGGGGGGGCATCCACACCACGGGACTGTGTAAGTGTGCCCCCACCCTGTAACACTGGTTGTGGGGGGGAGGCATCCACACCACGGGACTGTGTAAGTGTACCCCCACCCTGTAACACTGGCTGTGGGGGGGGGGCATCCACACCACGGGACTGTGTAAGTGTGCCCCCACCCTGTAACACTGGCTGTGGGGGGGGGCATCCACACCAAAGGACTGTGTAAGTGTACCCCCACCCTGTAACACTGGTTGTGGAGGGGGGGGGGGCATCCACACCACGGGACTGTGTAAGTGTACCCCCACCCTGTAACACTGGCTGTGGGGGGGGGGGCATCCACACCACAGGACTGTGTAAGTGCGCCCCCACCCTGTAACACTGGCTGTGGGGGGGGGGGGCATCCACACCACGGGACTGTGTAAGTGTACCCCCACCCTGTAACTGGCTGTGGGGGGGGGGCATCCACACCACAGGACTGTGTAAGTGTACCCCCACCCTGTAACACTGGCTGTGGGGGGGCGGGCATCCACACCACGGGACTGTGTTAGTGTACCCCCACCCTGTAACACTGGCTGTGGAGGGGGGGGGGGGCATCCACACCACGGGACTGTGTAAGGGTACCCCCACCCTGTAACACTGGCTGTGGGGGGGGGGGGGCATCCACACCACAGGACTGTGTAAGTGCGCCCCCACCCTGTAACACTGGCTGTGGGGGGGGGGGCATCCACACCACGGGACTGTGTAAGTGTACCCCCACCCTGTAACTGGCTGTGGGGGGGGGGCATTCACACCACAGGACTGTGTAAGTGTACCCCCACCCTGTAACACTGGCTGTGGAGGGGGGGGGGGCATCCACACCACGGGACTGTGTAAGTGTACCCCCACCCTGTAACACTGGCTGTGGAGGGGGGGGGGGGCATCCACACCACGGGACTGTGTAAGTGTACCCCCACCCTGTAACACTGGCTGTGGGGGGGGGGGCATCCACACCACAGGACTGTGTAAGTGCGCCCCCACCCTGTAACACTGGTTGTGGGGGGGGGGGGCATCCACACCACGGGACTGTGTAAGTGTACCCCCACCCTGTAACTGGCTGTGGGGGGGGGGGCATCCACACCACAGGACTGTGTAAGTGTACCCCCACCCTGTAACTGGCTGTGGGGGGGGGGGCATTCACACCACAGGACTGTGTAAGTGTACCCCCACCCTGTAACACTGGCTGTGGAGGGGGGGGGGCATCCACACCACGGGACTGTGTAAGTGTACCCCCACCCTGTAACACTGGCTGTGGAGGGGGGGGGGCATCCACACCACGGGACTGTGTAAGTGTACCCCCACCCTGTAACACTGGCTGTGGGGGGGGGGGCATCCACACCACAGGACTGTGTAAGTGCGCCCCCACCCTGTAACACTGGTTGTGGGGGGGGGGGCATCCACACCACGGGACTGTGTAAGTGTACCCCCACCCTGTAACTGGCTGTGGGGGGGGGGGGCATCCACACCACAGGACTGTGTAAGTGCGCCCCCACCCTGTAACACTGGCTGTGGGGGGGGGGGGCATCCACACCACGGGACTGTGTAAGTGTACCCCCACCCTGTAACTGGCTGTGGGGGGGGGGGGCATTCACACCACAGGACTGTGTAAGTGTACCCCCACCCTGTAACACTGGCTGTGGAGGGGGGGGGGCATCCACACCACGGGACTGTGTAAGTGTGCCCCCACCCTGTAACACTGGTTGTGGGGGGGAGGCATCCACACCACGGGACTGTGTAAGTGTACCCCCACCCTGTAACACTGGCTGTGGGGGGGGGGGGGCATCCACACCACGGGACTGTGTAAGTGTGCCCCCACCCTGTAACACTGGCTGTGGGGGGGGGGCATCCACACCACAGGACTGTGTAAGTGTACCCCCACCCTGTAACTGGCTGTGGGGGGGGGGCATCCACACCACAGGACTGTGTAAGTGTACCCCCACCCTGTAACACTGGCTGTGGAGGGGGGGGGGGCATCCACACCACGGGACTGTGTAAGTGTACCCCCACCCTGTAACTGGCTGTGGGGGGGGGGCATCCACACCACAGGACTGTGTAAGTGTACCCCCACCCTGTAACACTGGCTGTGGAGGGGGGGGGGGCATCCACACCACGGGACTGTGTAAGTGTACCCCCACCCTGTAACACTGGCTGTGGAGGGGGGGGGGGCATCCACACCACGGGACTGTGTAAGTGTACCCCCACCCTGTAACACTGGCTGTGGGGGGGGGGCATCCACACCACGGGACTGTGTAAGTGTGCCCCCACCCTGTAACACTGGCTGTGGAGGGGGGGGGGGCATCCACACCACGGGACTGTGTAAGTGTACCCCCACCCTGTAACACTGGCTGTGGGGGGGGGGGCATCCACACCACGGGACTGTGTAAGTGTACCCCCACCCTGTAACACTGGCTGTGGAGGGGGGGGGGCATCCACACCACGGGACTGTGTAAGTGTACCCCCACCCTGTAACACTGGCTGTGGGGGGGGGGCATCCACACCACGGGACTGTGTAAGTGTACCCCCACCCTGTAACACTGGTTGTGGGGGGGAGGCATCCACACCACGGGACTGTGTAAGTGCACGCCCTCCCTGTAACACTGGCCGTGGGGGGGGGGGGGGCGGGCATCCACACCACAGGACTGTGTAAGTGTACCCCCACCCTGTAACACTGGTTGTGGGGGGGAGGCATCCACACCACGGGACTGTGTAAGTGTACCCCCACCCTGTAACACTGGCTGTGGGGGGGGGGGCATCCACACCATGGGACTGTGTAAGTGTACCCCCACCCTGTAACACTGGCTGTGGTGGGGGGGGGGGCATCCACACCACGGGACTGTGTAAGTGTACCCCCACCCTGTAACACTGGCTGTGGGGGGCATTCACACCACAGGACTGTGTAAGTGTACCCCCACCCTGTAACACTGGCTGTGGGGGGAGGGGCATCCACACCACGGGACTGTGTAAGTGTACCCCCACCCTGTAACACTGGCTGTGGTCGGAGGGAGGCATCCACACCACGGGACTGTGTAAGTGTACCCCCACCCTGTAACACTGGCTGTGGAGGTGGGCATCCACACCACGGGACTGTGTAAGTGTACCCCCACCCTGTAACACTGGCTGTGGGGGGGGGGGGCATCCACACCACGGGACTGTGTAAGTGTGCCCCCACCCTGTAACACTGGCTGTGGGGGAGGGGGGCATCCACACCAAAGGACTATGTAAGTGTACCCCCACCCTGTAACTGGCTGTGGGGGGGGGAGGCATCTACACCACGGGACTGTGTAAGTGTACCCCCACCCTGTAACACTGGATGTGGGGGGGGGGCATCCACACCACAGGACTGTGTAAGTGTAGCCCCACCCTGTAACACTGGCTGTGGGGGGGGGCATCCACAACATAGGACTGTGTAAGTGTACCCCCACCCTGTAACACTGGCTGTGGAGGGGGGGGGGGCATCCACACCACGGGACTGTGTAAGTGTACCCCACCCTGTAACACTGGCTGTGGAGGGGGGGGGGCATCCACACCACGGGACTGTGTAAGTGTACCCCGACCCTGTAACACTGGCTGTGGGGGGGGGGGCATCCACACCACGGGACTGTGTAAGTGTACCCCTACCCTGTAACACTGGCTGTGGGGGGGGGGGCGGGCATCCACACCATGGGACTGTGTAAGTGTACCCCGACCCTGTAACACTGGCTGTGGGGGGGGGGGCATCCACACCACGGGACTGTGTAAGTGTACCCCTACCCTGTAACACTGGCTGTGGAGGGGGGGGGCGGGCATCCACACCATGGGACTGTGTAAGTGTACCCCGACCCTGTAACACTGGCTGTGGGGGGGGGGGCATCCACACCACGGGACTGTGTAAGTGTACCCCGACCCTGTAACACTGGCTGTGGGGGGGGGGGGGCATCCACACCACGGGACTGTGTAAGTGTACCCCTACCCTGTAACACTGGCTGTGGGGGGGGGGGGGCGGGCATCCACACCATGGGACTGTGTAAGTGTACCCCGACCCTGTAACACTGGCTGTGGGGGGGGGGGCATCCACACCACGGGACTGTGTAAGTGTACCCCCACCCTGTAACACTGGCTGTGGAGGGAGGCATCCACACCACGGGACTGTGTAAGTGTACCCCCACCCTGTAACACTGGCTGTGGGGGGGGGGCATCCACACCACGGGACTGTGTAAGTGTACCCCCACCCTGTAACACTGGCTGTGGAGCGAGGCATCCACACCACGGGAATGTGTAAGTGTACCCCGACCCTGTAACACTGGCTGTGGGGGGGCGGGCATCCACACCACGGGACTGTGTAAGTGTGCCCCCACCCTGTAACACTGGCTGTGGGGGGGCGGGCATCCACACCACGGGACTGTGTAAGTGTGCCCCCACCCTGTAACACTGGCTGTGGGGGGGCGGGCATCCACACCACGGGACTGTGTTAGTGTACCCCCACCCTGTAACACTGGTTGTGGGGGGGGGGCATCCACACCACGGGACTGTGTAAGTGTACCCCCACCCTGTAACACTGGCTGTGGAGGTGGGCATCCACACCACGGGACTGTGTAAGTGTACCCCCACCCTGTAACACTGGCTGTGGAGGTGGGCATCCACACCACGGGACTGTGTAAGTGTACCCCGACCCTGTAACACTGACTGTGGGGGGCATCCACACCACGGGATGTGTAAGTGTACCCCCACCCTGTAACACTGGCTGTGGGGGGAGGGAGGCATCCACACCACGGGACTGTGTAAGTGTACCCCCACCCTGTAACACTGGCTGTGGAGGTGGGCATCCACACCACGGGACTGTGTAAGTGTGCCCCCACCCTGTAACACTGGCTGTGGGGGGGGGGGCATCCACACCAAAGGACTGTGTAAGTGTACCCCCACCCTGTAACTGGCTGTGGGGGGGGCATCCACACCACAGGACTGTGTAAGTGTACCCCCACCCTGTAACACTGGCTGTGGAGGGGGGGGGGGCATCCACACCCCGGGACTGTGTAAGTGTACCCCCACCCTGTAACACTGGCTGTGGGGGGGGGGCATCCACACCACGGGACTGTGTAAGTGTGCCCCCACCCTGTAACACTGGCTGTGGAGGTGGGCATCCACACCACGGGACTGTGTAAGTGTACCCCCACCCTGTAACACTGGCTGTGGGGTGGGGAGGCATCCACACCATGGGACTGTGTAAGTGTAGCCCCACCCTGTAACACTGGCTGTGGGGGGGGGAGGCATCCACACCACGGGACTGTGTAAGTGTACCCCCACCCTGTAACACTGGCTGTGCGGGGGGGGGGGGCATCCACACCAAAGGACTGTGTAAGTGTGCCCCCACCCTGTAACACTGGCTGTGGAGGTGGGCATCCACACCACGGGACTGTGTAAGTGTACCCCCACCCTGTAACACTGGCTGTGGGGGGGGGGGCATCCACACCAAAGGACTGTGTAAGTGTGCCCCCACCCTGTAACACTGGCTGTGGGGGCGGGCATCCACACCACGTGACTGTGTAAGTGTACCCCCACCCTGTAACACTGGCTGTGGGGGCGGGTATCCACACCACGGGACTGTGTAAGTGTACCCCCAACCTGTAACACTGGTTGTGGGGGGGGGCATCCACACCACGGGACTGTGTAAGTGTACCCCCACCCTGTAATACTGGCTGTGGGGGGGAGGGGGGCATCCACACCACGGGACTGTGTAAGTGTACCCCCACCCTGTAACACTGGCTGTGGGGGCGGGTATCCACACCACGGGACTGTGTAAGTGTGCCCCCACCCTGTAACACTGGCTGTGGGGGCGGGCATCCACACCACGGGACTGTGTAAGTGTACCCCGACCCTGTAACACTGGCTGTGGGGGGAGGGGGGCATCCACACCACGGGACTGTGTAAGTGTGCCCCCACCCTGTAACACTGGCTGTGGGGGCGGGCATCCACACCACGGGACTGTGTAAGTGTACCCCCACCCTGTAACACTGGCTGTGGGGGGGGGGCATCCACACCACGGGACTGTGCAAGTGTGCCCCCACCCTGTAACACTGGCTGTGGGGGGGGGGGCATCCACACCACGGGAATGTGTAAGTGTGCCCCCACCCTGTAACACTGGCTGTGGGGGGGGGGGGGGCATCCACACCACGGGAATGTGTAAGTGTGCCCCTACCCTGTAACACTGGTTGTGGGGGGGGGGCATCCACACCACGGGACTGTGTAAGTGCACGCCCACCCTGTACCACTGGCTGTGGGGGGGGCATCCACACCACGGGACTGTGTAAGTGTACCCCTACCCTGTAACACTGGCTGTGGGGGGGAGGGGGGCATCCACACCACGGGACTGTGTAAGTGTACCCCCACCCTGTAACACTGGCTGTGGGGGGGGGGGGCATCCACACCATAGGACTGTGTAAGTGTACCCCCACCCTGTAACACTGGCTGTGGGGGGGGGGCATCCACACCACTGGACTGTGTAAGTGTACCCCCACCCTGTAACACTGGCTGTGGGGGGGGGGGGGGCATCCACACCACGGGACTGTGTAAGTGTACCCCCACCCTGTAACACTGGCTGTGGGGGGGGGGCATCCACACCATATGACTGTGTAAGTGTACCCCCACCCTGTAACAATGGCTGTGGGGGGGGGGGCATCCACACCACGGGACTGTGTAAGTGTACCCCCACCCTGTAACACTGGCTGTGGGGGGGGGGCATCCACACCACGGGACTGTGTAAGTGTACCCCCACCCTGTAACACTGGCTGTGGGGGGGGGGGGGGGCATCCACACCACGGGACTGTGTAAGTGTGCCCCCACCCTGTAACACTGGCTGTGGGGGGGGGGCATCCACACCACGGGACTGTGTAAGTGTACCCCCACCCTGTAACACTGGCTGTGGTGGTGGGCATCCACACCATGGGACTGTGTAAGTGTACCCCCACCCTGTAACAATGGCTGTCGGGGGGGGGGGGCATCCACACCATAGGACTGTGTAAGTGTGCCCCCACCCTGTGACACTGGTTGTGGGGGTGTGGGGGCATCCACACCATAGGACTGTGTAAGTGTACCCCCACCCTGTAACACTGGCTGTGGGGGGGGGGGGCATCCACACCACGGGAATGTGTAAGTGTCCCCCCACTCTGTAACACTGGCTGTGGGGGGGGGGCATCCACACCACGGGAATGTGTAAGTGTGCCCCCACCCTGTAACACTGGTTGTGGGGGGGGGCATCCACACCACGGGACTGTGTAAGTGCACGCCCACCCTGTAACACTGGCTGTGGGGGGGGGCATCCACACCACGGGACTGTGTAAGTGTACCCCTACCCTGTAACACTGGCTGTGGGGGGGGGGGGGGGGGCATCCACACCACGGGACTGTGTAAGTGTGCCCCTACCCTGTAACACTGGCTGTGGGGGGGGGGGGGCATCCACACCACGGGACTGTGTAAGTGTACCCCCACCCTGTAACACTGGCTGTGGTGGGGGTGGGGGCATCCACACCACGGGACTGTGTAAGTGTACCCCCACCCTGTAACACTGGCTGTGGGGGGGAGGGGGGCATCCACACCACGGGACTGTGTAAGTGTACCCCCACCCTGTAACAATGGCTGTGGGGGGGGGGGCATCCACACCACGGGACTGTGTAAGTGTACCCCCACCCTGTAACACTGGCTGTGGGGCGGGGGCATCCACACCACGGGACTGTGTAAGTGTACCCCCACCCTGTAACAATGGCTGTGGGGGGGAGGGGGGCATCCACACCACGGGACTGTGTAAGTGTACCCCCACCCTGTAACAATGGCTGTGGGGGGGGGGCATCCACACCACGGGACTGTGTAAGTGTACCCCCACCCTGTAACACTGGCTGTGGGGGGGAGGGGGGCATCCACACCACGGGACTGTGTAAGTGTACCCCCACCCTGTAACACTGGCTGTGGGGGTGGGCATCCACACCACGGGACTGTGTAAGTGTACCCCCACCCTGTAACAATGGCTGTCGGGGGGGGGGGGGAGGGGGCACTCACACCATAGGACTGTGTAAGTGTGCCCCCACCCTGTAACACTGGCTGTGGGGGGGGGGCATCCACACCATAGGACTGTGTAAGTGTACCCCCACCCTGTAACAATGGCTGTCGGGGGGGGGGGCATCCACACCATAGGACTGTGTAAGTGTGCCCCCACCCTGTAACAATGGCTGTCGGGGGGGGGGGCATCCACACCATAGGACTGTGTAAGTGTACCCCCACCCTGTAACACTAGCTGTGGGGGGGGGCATCCACACCACGGGACTGTGTAAGTGTACCCCCACCCTGTAACACTGGCTGTGGGGGGGAAGGGGGCATCCACACCACGGGACTGTGTAAGTGTGCCCCCACCCTGTAACACTGGCTGTGGGGGGGGGGGGCATCCACACCACGGGACTGTGTAAGTGTACCCCCACCCTGTAACACTGGCTGTGGGGGGGGGGGGCATCCACACCACAGGACTGTGTAAGTGCGCCCCCACCCTGTAACACTGGCTGTGGGGGGGAAGGGGGCATCCACACCACGGGACTGTGTAAGTGTGCCCCCACCCTGTAACACTGGCTGTGGAGGGGGGGGGGCATCCACACCACGGGACTGTGTAAGTGTACCCCCACCCTGTAACACTGGCTGTGGAGGGGGGGGGGGGCATCCACACCACGGGACTGTGTAAGTGTACCCCCACCCTGTAACACTGGCTGTGGGGGGGGGGGCATCCACACCACAGGACTGTGTAAGTGTACCCCTACCCTGTAACACTGGCTGTGGGGGTGGGCATCCACACCACGGGACTGTGTAAGTGTACCCCTACCCTGTAACACTGGCTGTGGGGGGGGGGGGCATCCACACCACGGGACTGTGTAAGTGTACCCCTACCCTGTAACACTGGCTGTGGGGGGGGGGGGGGCATCCACACCACGGGACTGTGTAAGTGTACCCCCACCCTGTAACACTAGCTGTGGGGGGGGGCATCCACACCACGGGACTGTGTAAGTGTACCCCCACCCTGTAACACTGGCTGTGGGGGGGGGGGCATCCACACCATAGGACTGTGTAAGTGTACCCCCACCCTGTAACACTGGCTGTGGGGGGGGGCATCCACACCACAGGACTGTGTAAGTGTGCCCCCACCCTGTAACACTGGCTGTGGGGGGGGCATCCACACCACGGGACTGTGTAAGTGTACCCCCACCCTGTAACACTGGCTGTGGGGGGGAAGGGGGCATCCACACCACGGGACTGTGTAAGTGTACCCCCACCCTGTAACACTGGCTGTGGGGGGGGCATCCACACCACGGGACTGTGTAAGTGTACCCCCACCCTGTAACACTGGCTGTGGGGGGGAAGGGGGCATCCACACCACGGGACTGTGTAAGTGTACCCCCACCCTGTAACACTGGCTGTGGGGGGAGGGGGGCATCCACACCACGGGACTGTGTAAGTGTACCCCCACCCTGTAACACTGGCTGTGGGGGGGGGCATCCACACCACGGGACTGTGTAAGTGTACCCCCACCCTGTAACACTGGCTGTGGGGGGAGGGGGGCATCCACACCACGGGACTGTGTAAGTGTACCCCCACCCTGTAACACTGGCTGTGGGGGGAGGGGGGCATCCACACCACGGGACTGTGTAAGTGTACCCCCACCCTGTAACACTGGCTGTGGGGGGAGGGGGGCATCCACACCACGGGACTGTGTAAGTGTACCCCCACCCTGTAACACTGGCTGTGGGGGGGGCATCCACACCACGGGACTGTGTAAGTGTACCCCCACCCTGTAACACTGGCTGTGGGGGGAGGGGGGCATCCACACCACGGGACTGTGTAAGTGTACCCCCACCCTGTAACACTGGCTGTGGGGGGAGGGAGGCATCCACACCATAGGACTGTGTAAGTGTGCCCCCACCCTGTAACACTGGCTGTGGGGGGAGGGGGGCATCCACACCACGGGACTGTGTAAGTGTACCCCCACCCTGTAACACTGGCTGTGGGGGGGGCATCCACACCACGGGACTGTGTAAGTGTACCCCCACCCTGTAACACTGGCTGTGGGGGGGAAGGGGGCATCCACACCACGGGACTGTGTAAGTGTACCCCCACCCTGTAACACTGGCTGTGGGGGGAGGGGGGCATCCACACCACGGGACTGTGTAAGTGTACCCCCACCCTGTAACACTGGCTGTGGGGGGGAGGGGGGCATCCACCCCACGGGACTGTGTAAGTGTGCCCCCACCCTGTAACACTGGCTGTGGGGGGTGGGGGGGGCATCCACACCACAGGACTGTGTAAGTGTACCCCCACCCTGTAACACTGCCCCCTCTGTTCTCTCCTCCAGTACTCACGTGGGCCCTGTACTTCATGGCCTCACACCCTGAGGTCCAGGAGAAGGTCAGTTTGGAGGTCGGGGAGGTGCTGGAGGGAGAGCCAGTGACCCGGGCCGGGACCCCTCACCTCACGTGAGTACCAGCACGTGCGCGTTGGCATGGCAGCCAGGTCTCAGCGGCTCCTCTTGCTGATCCTGAAAGGGTTTAATAATGGTCACCAGTGCTTTGTTCCGTCGGTTATTTGTTCAAGTGTAGGTGTAAGTTAAGCAGTATGACGAACACAAGTCTAAGTATTAATCTTCAATAGTCAATTCTTTATTGGTCTACGCTCCTGACACGCGTGTTGCCAACAAAAAACACAGAAAGAGAAAATTTAGCAAAAAAGGATTCACACACGTAATTTCATGGCTACGTCGATAAATTTAAAGACCGCAAATAGTGCCGCAGGGAGATCGCTTGATAACAGGTCATTTAAGCCTTTTCGTCCCCCCCCCCTCCACTAAAGGATAACCCTAACCCCATGATTCCGGCTTGGAGCATTTTTCTGTGACTAGAGAATTTTTCACAATGCAACATAAAATGAATCTCATCTTCCACACACCCCGAGGTACACTGTCTACATACACGCTCTGTGGCAGGTACTGGCATTGGCTTATTATACCGACCGAGCTCAGTTTCGAGTTGGTGGCTGGATAGTCTGAGGCAAACTATTAACCACATTGCAATAAACATATACATACAATATATGATAAGCAAATGGTACACGTTCAACCGAAAGTTGAGATAATGATAACGATAGGACATCTCTCTGCGGCAGTTGATAAGCGGTGTCTCTCCCCAGGTATCTGTGGCAGGTGATTAGTGTGGTCTCCCCAGGTATCTGTGGCAGGTGATGAGTGTGGTCTCCCCAGGTATCTGTGGCAGGTGATGAGTGCGGGCTCCCCAGGTATCTGTGGCAGGTGATGATTGTTGTCTCCCCCCAGGTATCTGTGGCAGGTGATGAGTGTGGTATCCCCAGGTATCTGTGGCAGGTGATGATTGTTGTCTCTCCATAGGTATCTGTGGCAGGTGATGAGTGTGGTCTCCCCCCAGGTATCTGTGGCAGGTGATGAGTGTGGTCTCCCCAGGTATCTGTGGCAGGTGATGAGTGTGGTCTCCCCAGGTATATGTGGCAGGTGATGAGTGTGGTCTCCCCAGGTATCTGTGGCAGGTGATGAGTGTGGTCTCCCCAGGTATCTGTGGCAGGTGATGAGTGTGGTCTCCCCAGGTATCTGTGGCAGGTGATGAGTGTGGTCTCCCCAGGTATCTGTGGCAGTAGATGATTGTTGTCTCTCCCCAGGTATCTGTGGCAGGTGATGATTGTTGTCTCTCCCCAGGTATCTGTGGCAGGTGATGAGTGTGGTCTTCCCAGGTATCTGTGGCATGTGATGATTGTGGTCTTCCCAGGTATCTGTGGCAGGTGATGATTGTCTCTCCCCAGGTATCTGTGGCAGGTGATGATTGTTGTCTCTCCCCAGGTATCTGTGGCAGTTGATGAGTGTGGTCTGCCCAGGTGTCTGTGGCATGTAATGATTGTTGTCTCTCCCCAGGTATCTGTGGCAGGTGATGATTGTTGTCTCCCCAGGTATCTGTGGCAGGTGATGAGTGTGGTCCCCCCAGGTATCTGTGGCAGGTGATGAGTGTGGTCTCCCCAGGTATCTGTGGCAGGTGATGAGTGTGGTCTCCCCAGGTATCTGTGGCAGGTGATGAGTGTGGTCTCTCCCCAGGTATCTGTGGCAGGTGATGATTGTGGTCTCCCCAGGTATCTGTGGCAGGTGATGATTGTTGTCTCTCCCCAGGTATCTGTGGCAGGTGATGATTGTTGTCTCCCCCCAGGTATCTGTGGCAGGTGATAAGAGGTGTCTCTCCCCAGGTATCTGTGGCAGGTAATGATTGTTGTCTCTCCCCAGGTATCTGTGGCAGGTGATGATTGTTGTCTCTCCCCAGGTATCTGTGGCAGGTAATGATTGTTGTCTCTCCCCAGGTATATGTGGCAGGTGATGATTGTTGTCTCTCCCCAGGTATCTGTGGCAGGTGATGAGTGTGGGCTCCCCAGGTATCTGTGGCAGGTGATGATTGTTGTCTCTCCCCAGGTATCTCTGGCAGGTGATGAGTGTGGTCTTCCCAGGTATCTGCGGCATGTGATGATTGTTGTCTCTCCCCAGGTATCTGTGGCAGGTGATGAGTGTGGGCTCCCCAGGTATATGTGGCAGGTGATGATTGTTGTCTCTCCCCAGGTATCTCTGGCAGGTGATGAGTGTGGTCTTCCCAGGTATCTGCGGCATGTGATGATTGTTGTCTCTCCCCAGGTATCTGTGGCAGGTGATGATTGTTGTCTCTCCCCAGGTATCTGTGACAGGTAATGATTGTTGTCTCTCCCCAGGTATATGTGACAGGTGATGATTGTTGTCTCTCCCCAGGTATCTGTGGCAGGTGATGAGTGTGGTCTCCCCAGGTATCTGTGGCAGTAGATGATTGTTGTCTCTCCCCAGGTATCTGTGGCAGGTGATGATTGTTGTCTCTCCTCATATATCTGTGGCAGGTGATGATTGTGGTCTCTCCCCAGGTATCTGTGGCAGGTGATGAGTGTGGTCTCCCCAGGTATCTGTGGCAGTAGATGATTGTTGTCTCTCCCCAGGTATCTGTGGCAGGTGATGATTGTTGTCTCTCCCCATGTATCTGTGGCAGGTGATGATTGTGGTCTCTCCCCAGGTATCTGTGGCAGGTGATGATTGTTGTCTCTCCCCAGGTATCTCTGGCAGGTGATGAGTGTGGTCTTCCCAGGTATCTGCGGCAGGTGATGATTGTTGTCTCTCCTCAGGTATCTGTGGCAGGTGATGAGTGTGGGCTCCCCAGGTATATGTGGCAGGTGATGATTGTTGTCTTTCCCCAGGTATCTCTGGCAGGTGATGAGTGTGGTCTTCCCAGGTATCTGCGGCATGTGATGATTGTTGTCTCTCCCCAGGTATCTGTGGCAGGTGATGATTGTTGTCTCTCCCCAGGTGTATGTGGCAGGTGATGATTGTTGTCTCTCCCCAGGTATCTCTGGCAGGTGATGAGTGTGGTCTTCCCAGGTATCTGTGGCAGGTGATGATTGTTGTCTCTCCCCAGGTATCTGTGGCAGGTGATGATTGTTGTCTCTCCCCAGGTATCTGTGGCAGGTGATGATTGTTGTCTCTCCCCAGGTATCTGTGGCAGGTGATGAGTGTGGGCTCCCCAGGTATCTGCGGCAGGTGATGATTGTTGTCTCTCCCCAGGTATCTGTGGCAGGTGATGATTGTTGTCTCTCCCCAGGTATCTGTGGCAGGTGATGATTGTTGTCTCTCCCCAGGTATCTGTGGCAGGTGATGATTGTTGTCTCTCCCCAGGTATCTGTGGCAGGTGATGAGTGTGGGCTCCCCAGGTATATGTGGCAGGTGATGATTGTTGTCTCTCCCCAGGTATCTCTGGCAGGTGATGAGTGTGGTCTTCCCAGGTATCTGCGGCATGTGATGATTGTTGTCTCTCCCCAGGTATATGTGGCAGGTGATGATTGTTGTCTCTCCCCAGGTATCTCTGGCAGGTGATGAGTGTGGTCTTCCCAGGTATCTGTGGCAGGTGATGATTTTTGTCTCTCCCCAGGTATCTGTGGCAGGTGATGATTGTTGTCTCTCCCCAGGTATCTGTGGCAGGTGATGATTGTTGTCCCTCCCCAGGTATCTGTGGCAGGTGATGAGTGTGGGCTCCCCAGGTATCTGCGGCAGGTGATGATTGTTGTCTCTCCCCAGGTATCTGTGGCAGGTGATGATTGTTGTCTCTCCCCAGGTATCTGTGGCAGGTGATGATTGTTGTCTCTCCCCAGGTATCTGTGGCAGGTGATGATTGTTGTCTCTCCCCAGGTATCTGTGGCAGGTGATGATTGTTGTCTCTCCCCAGGTATCTGTGGCAGGTGATGATTGTTGTCTCCCCCCAGGTATCTGTGGCAGGTGATAAGAGGTGTCTCTCCCCAGGTATCTGTGGCAGGTAATGATTGTTGTCTCTCCCCAGGTATCTGTGGCAGGTGATGATTGTTGTCTCTCCCCAGGTATCTGTGGCAGGTAATGATTGTTGTCTCTCCCCAGGTATATGTGGCAGGTGATGATTATTGTCTCTCCCCAGGTATCTGTGGCAGGTGATGAGTGTGGGCTCCCCAGGTATCTGTGGCAGGTGATGATTGTTGTCTCTCCCCAGGTATCTCTGGCAGGTGATGAGTGTGGTCTTCCCAGGTATCTGCGGCATGTGATGATTGTTGTCTCTCCCCAGGTATCTGTGGCAGGTGATGAGTGTGGGCTCCCCAGGTATATGTGGCAGGTGATGATTGTTGTCTCTCCCCAGGTATCTCTGGCAGGTGATGAGTGTGGTCTTCCCAGGTATCTGCGGCATGTGATGATTGTTGTCTCTCCCCAGGTATCTGTGGCAGGTGATGATTGTTGTCTCTCCCCAGGTATCTGTGGCAGGTAATGATTGTTGTCTCTCCCCAGGTATATGTGGCAGGTGATGATTGTTGTCTCTCCCCATATATCTGTGGCAGGTGATGAGTGTGGTCTCTCCCCAGGTATCTGTGGCAGTAGATGATTGTTGTCTCTCCCCAGGTATCTGTGGCAGGTGATTAGTGTGGTCTCCCCAGGTATCTGTGGCAGTAGATGATTGTTGTCTCTCCCCAGGTATCTGTGGCAGGTGATGATTGTTGTCTCTCCCCATGTATCTGTGGCAGGTGATGATTGTGGTCTCTCCCCAGGTACCTGTGGCAGGTGATGATTGTTGTCTCTCCCCAGGTATCTCTGGCAGGTGATGAGTGTGGTCTTCCCAGGTATCTGCGGCACGTGATGATTGTTGTCTCTCCCCAGGTATCTGTGGCAGGTGATGAGTGTGGGCTCCCCAGGTATATGTGGCAGGTGATGATTGTTGTCTCTCCCCAGGTATCTCTGGCAGGTGATGAGTGTGGTCTTCCCAGGTATCTGCGGCATGTGATGATTGTTGTCTCTCCCCAGGTATCTGTGGCAGGTGATGATTTTTGTCTCTCCCCAGGTATATGTGGCAGGTGATGATTGTTGTCTCTCACCAGGTATCTCTGGCAGGTGATGAGTGTGGTCTTCCCAGGTATCTGTGGCAGGTGATGATTGTTGTCTCTCCCCAGGTATCTGTGGCAGGTGATGATTGTTGTCTCTCCCCAGGTATCTGTGGCAGGTGATGATTGTTGTCTCTCCCCAGGTATATGTGGCAGGTGATGAGTGTGGGCTCCCCAGGTATCTGCGGCTGGTGATGATTGTTGTCTCTCCCCAGGTATCTGTGGCAGGTGATGATTGTTGTCTCTCCCCAGGTATCTGTGGCAGGTGATGATTGTTGTCTCTCCCCAGGTATCTGTGGCAGGTGATGATTGTTGTCTCTCCCCAGGTATCTGTGGCAGGTGATGATTGTTGTCTCTCCCCAGGTATCTGTGGCAGGTGATGATTGTTGTCTCTCCCCAGGTATCTGTGGCAGGTGATGATTGTTGTCTCTCCCCAGGTATCTCTGGCAGGTGATGATTGTTGTCTCTCCCCATGTATCTCTGGCAGGTGATGATTGTTGTCTCTCCCCAGGTATCTGTGGCAGGTGATGAGTGTGGTCTCTCCAGGTATATGTGGCAGGTGATGATTGTTGTCTCCCCCCCAGGTATCTCTGGCAGGTGATGATTGTTGTCTCTCCCCAGGTATCTGTGGCAGGTGATGAGTGTGGTCTCTCCAGGTATCTCTGGCAGGTGATGATTGTTGTCTCTCCCCATGTATCTGTGGCAGGTGATGAGTGTGGGCTCCCCAGGTCTGTGGCAGGTGATGATTGTTGTCTCTCCCCAGGTATCTCTGGCAGGTGATGATTGTTGTCTCTCCCCAGGTATCTGTGGCAGGTGATGATTGTTGTCTCACCCCAGGTATCTGTGGCAGGTGATGATTGTTGTCTCTCCCCAGGTATCTGTGGCAGGTGATGAGTGTGGGCTCCCCAGGTATCTGTGGCAGGTGATGATTGTTGTCTCTCCCCAGGTATCTGTGGCAGGTGATGAGTGTGGGCTCCCCAGGTATCTCTGGCAGGTGATGATTGTTGTCTCTCCCCAGGTATCTGTGGCAGGTGATGATTGTTGTCTCACCCCAGGTATCTGTGGCAGGTGATGATTGTTGTCTCTCCCCAGGTATCTGTGGCAGGTGATGAGTGTGGGCTCCCCAGATATCTCTGGCAGGTGATGATTGTTGTCTCTCCCCATGTATCTGTGGCAGGTGATGAGTGTGGGCTCCCCAGGTCTGTGGCAGGTGATGATTGTTGTCTCTCCCCAGGTATCTCTGGCAGGTGATGATTGTTGTCTCTCCCCAGGTATCTGTGGCAGGTGATGAGTGTGGTCTCCCCAGGTCTGTGGCAGGTGATGATTGTTGTCTCTCCCTAGGTATCTGTGGCAGGTGATGATTGTTGTCTCTCCCCAGGTATCTGTGGCAGGTGATGATTGTTGTCTCTCCCCAGGTATCTGTGGCAGGTGATGATTGTGGTCTTCCCAGGTATCTGCGGCAGGTGATGATTGTTGTCTCTCCCCAGGTATCTGTGGCAGGTGATGATTGTGGTCTTCCCAGGTATCTGTGGCAGGTGATGATTGTTGTCTCTCCCCAGGTATCTGTGGCAGGTGATGATTGTTGTCTCTCCCCAGGTATCTGTGGCAGGTGATGATTGTGGTCTCTCCCCAGGTATCTGTGGCAGGTGATGATTGTTGTCTCTCCCCAGGTATCTCTGGCAGGTGATGATTGTTGTCTCTCCCCAGGTATCTGTGGCAGGTGATGATTGTTGTCTCCCCCCAGGTATCTGTGGCAGGTGATGATTGTTGTCTCTCCCCAGGTATCTGTGGCAGGTGATGAGTGTGGGCTCCCCAGGTATCTGTGGCAGGTGATGATTGTTGTCTCTCCCCAGGTATCTGTGGCAGGTGATGATTGTGGTCTTCCCAGGTATCTGCGGCAGGTGATGATTGTTGTCTCTCCCCAGGTATCTGTGGCAGGTGATGAGTGTGGTCTCCCCCCAGGTATCTGTGGCACGTGATGAGTGTGGTCTTCCCAGGTATCTGCGGCAGGTGATGATTGTTGTCTCTCCCCAGGTATATGTGGCAGGTGATGATTGTTGTCTCTCCCCAGGTATCTCTGGCAGTTGATGATTGTTGTCTCTCCCCAGGTGTCTGTGGCAGGTAATAATTGTTGTCTCTCCCCAGGTATCTGTGGCAGGTGATGATTGTTGCCTCCCCTCAGGTATCTCTGGCAGGTGATGAGTGTGGTCTTCCCAGGTATCTGCGGCAGGTGATGATTGTTCTCTCTCCCCAGGTATCTGTGGCAGGTGATGATTGTTGTCTCTCCCCAGGTATCTGTGGCAGGTGATGAGTGTGGTCTCTCCCCAGGTATCTGTGGCAGGTGATAAGTGTGGGCTCCCCAGGTCTGTGGCAGGTGATGATTGTTGTCTCTCCCCAGGTAACTGTGCCAGGTGATGAGTGTGGTCTCCCCAGGTATCTGTGGCAGATGATGATTGTTGTCTCCCCCCAGGTATCTCTGGCAGGTGATGATTGTTGTCTCTCCCCAGGTATCTGTGGCAGGTGATGATTGTTGTCTCTCCCCAGGTATCTGTGGCAGGTGATGATTGTTGCCTCTCCCCAGGTATCTGTGGCAGGTGATGAGTGTGGTCTCTCCCCAGGTATATGTGGCAGGTGATGAGTGTGAGCTCCCCAGGTCTGTGGCAGGTGATGATTGTTGTCTCTCCCTAGGTAACTGTGGCAGGTGATGAGTGTGGTCTCCCCAGGTATCTGTGGCAGGTGATGATTGTTGTCTCTCCCCAGGTATCTGTGGCAGGTGATGATTGTTGTCTCTCCCCAGGTATCTGTGGCAGGTGATGATTGTTGTCTCTCCCCAGGTATCTATGGCAGGTGATGATTGTTGTCTCTCCCCACGTATCTGTGGCAGGTGATGATTGTTGTCTCTCCCCAGGTATTTGTGGCAGGTGATGATTGTTGTCTCTCCCCAGGTATCTGTGGCAGGTGATGAGTGTGGGCTCCCCAGGTATCTGCGGCAGGTGATGATTGTTGTCTCTCCCCAGGTATCTGTGGCAGGTGATGAGTGTGGTCTCCCCCCAGGTATCTGTGGCACGTGATGAGTGTGGTCTTCCCAGGTATCTGCGGCAGGTGATGATTGTTGTCTCTCCCCAGGTATATGTGGCAGGTGATGATTGTTGTCTCTCCCCAGGTATCTCTGGCAGTTGATGATTGTTGTCTCTCCCCAGGTGTCTGTGGCAGGTAATAATTGTTGTCTCTCCCCAGGTATCTGTGGCAGGTGATGATTGTTGCCTCCCCTCAGGTATCTCTGGCCGGTGATGAGTGTGGTCTTCCCAGGTATCTGCGGCAGGTGATGATTGTTCTCTCTCCCCAGGTATCTGTGGCAGGTGATGATTGTTGTCTCTCCCCAGGTATCTGTGGCAGGTGATGAGTGTGGTCTCTCCCCAGGTATCTGTGGCAGGTGATAAGTGTGGGCTCCCCAGGTCTGTGGCAGGTGATGATTGTTGTCTCTCCCCAGGTAACTGTGCCAGGTGATGAGTGTGGTCTCCCCAGGTATCTGTGGCAGATGATGATTGTTGTCTCCCCCCAGGTATCTCTGGCAGGTGATGATTGTTGTCTCTCCCCAGGTATCTGTGGCAGGTGATGATTGTTGTCTCTCCCCAGGTATCTGTGGCAGGTGATGATTGTTGCCTCTCCCCAGGTATCTGTGGCAGGTGATGAGTGTGGTCTCTCCCCAGGTATATGTGGCAGGTGATGAGTGTGAGCTCCCCAGGTCTGTGGCAGGTGATGATTGTTGTCTCTCCCTAGGTAACTGTGGCAGGTGATGAGTGTGGTCTCCCCAGGTATCTGTGGCAGGTGATGATTGTTGTCTCTCCCCAGGTATCTGTGGCAGGTGATGATTGTTGTCTCTCCCCAGGTATCTGTGGCAGGTGATGATTGTTGTCTCTCCCCAGGTATCTATGGCAGGTGATGATTGTTGTCTCTCCCCACGTATCTGTGGCAGGTGATGATTGTTGTCTCTCCCCAGGTATTTGTGGCAGGTGATGATTGTTGTCTCTCCCCAGGTATCTGTGGCAGGTGATGAGTGTGGGCTCCCCAGGTATATGTGGCAGGTGATGATTGTTGTCTCTCCCCAGGTATCTCTGGCAGGTGATGAGTGTGGTCTTCCCAGGTATCTGCGGCATGTGATGATTGTTGTCTCTCCCCAGGTATCTGTGGCAGGTGATGAGTGTGGTCTCTCCAGGTATCTGTGGCAGGTGATGATTGTTGTCTCCCCCCCGGTATCTGTGGCAGGTGATGATTGTTGTCTCTCCCCAGGTATCTGTGGCAGGTGATGATTGTTGTCTCTCCCCATGTATCTGTGGCAGGTGATGATTGTGGTCTTCCCAGGTATCTGCGGCAGGTGATGATTGTTGTCTCTCCCCAGGTATCTGTGGCAGGTGATGATTGTGGTCTTCCCAGGTATCTGCGGCAGGTGATGATTGTTGTCTCTCCCCAGGTATCTGTGGCAGGTGATGATTGTGGTCTTCCCAGGTATCTGCGGCAGGTGATGATTGTTGTCTCTCCCCAGGTATCTGTGGCAGGTGATGAGTGTGGTCTCCCCCCAGGTATCTCTGGCACGTGATGAGTGTGGTCTTCCCAGGTATCTGTGGCAGGTGATGATTGTTGTCTCTCCCCATGTATCTGTGGCAGGTGATGATTGTGGTCTTCCCAGGTATCTGCGGCAGGTGATGATTGTTGTCTCTCCCCAGGTATCTGTGGCAGGTGATGATTGTGGTCTTCCCAGGTATCTGCGGCAGGTGATGATTGTTGTCTCTCCCCAGGTATCTGTGGCAGGTGATGATTGTGGTCTTCCCAGGTATCTGCGGCAGGTGATGATTGTTGTCTCTCCCCAGGTATCTGTGGCAGGTGATGAGTGTGGTCTCCCCCCAGGTATCTCTGGCACGTGATGAGTGTGGTCTTCCCAGGTATCTGCGGCAGGTGATGATTGTTGTCTCTCCCCAGGTATCTGTGGCAGTAGATGATTGTTGTCTCTCCCCAGGTATCTGTGGCAGGTGATTAGTGTGGTCTCCCCAGGTATCTGTGGCAGTAGATGATTGTTGTCTCTCCCCAGGTATCTGTGGCAGGTGATGATTGTTGTCTCTCCCCATGTATCTGTGGCAGGTGATGATTGTGGTCTCTCCCCAGGTACCTGTGGCAGGTGATGATTGTTGTCTCTCCCCAGGTATCTCTGGCAGGTGATGAGTGTGGTCTTCCCAGGTATCTGCGGCACGTGATGATTGTTGTCTCTCCCCAGGTATCTGTGGCAGGTGATGAGTGTGGGCTCCCCAGGTATATGTGGCAGGTGATGATTGTTGTCTCTCCCCAGGTATCTCTGGCAGGTGATGAGTGTGGTCTTCCCAGGTATCTGCGGCATGTGATGATTGTTGTCTCTCCCCAGGTATCTGTGGCAGGTGATGATTTTTGTCTCTCCCCAGGTATATGTGGCAGGTGATGATTGTTGTCTCTCACCAGGTATCTCTGGCAGGTGATGAGTGTGGTCTTCCCAGGTATCTGTGGCAGGTGATGATTGTTGTCTCTCCCCAGGTATCTGTGGCAGGTGATGATTGTTGTCTCTCCCCAGGTATCTGTGGCAGGTGATGATTGTTGTCTCTCCCCAGGTATATGTGGCAGGTGATGAGTGTGGGCTCCCCAGGTATCTGCGGCTGGTGATGATTGTTGTCTCTCCCCAGGTATCTGTGGCAGGTGATGATTGTTGTCTCTCCCCAGGTATCTGTGGCAGGTGATGATTGTTGTCTCTCCCCAGGTATCTGTGGCAGGTGATGATTGTTGTCTCTCCCCAGGTATCTGTGGCAGGTGATGATTGTTGTCTCTCCCCAGGTATCTGTGGCAGGTGATGATTGTTGTCTCTCCCCAGGTATCTGTGGCAGGTGATTATTGTTGTCTCTCCCCAGGTATCTCTGGCAGGTGATGATTGTTGTCTCTCCCCATGTATCTCTGGCAGGTGATGATTGTTGTCTCTCCCCAGGTATCTGTGGCAGGTGATGAGTGTGGTCTCTCCAGGTATATGTGGCAGGTGATGATTGTTGTCTCCCCCCCAGGTATCTCTGGCAGGTGATGATTGTTGTCTCTCCCCAGGTATCTGTGGCAGGTGATGAGTGTGGTCTCTCCAGGTATCTCTGGCAGGTGATGATTGTTGTCTCTCCCCATGTATCTGTGGCAGGTGATGAGTGTGGGCTCCCCAGGTCTGTGGCAGGTGATGATTGTTGTCTCTCCCCAGGTATCTGTGGCAGGTGATGATTGTTGTCTCACCCCAGGTATCTGTGGCAGGTGATGATTGTTGTCTCTCCCCAGGTATCTGTGGCAGGTGATGAGTGTGGGCTCCCCAGGTATCTGTGGCAGGTGATGATTGTTGTCTCTCCCCAGGTATCTGTGGCAGGTGATGAGTGTGGGCTCCCCAGGTATCTCTGGCAGGTGATGATTGTTGTCTCTCCCCAGGTATCTGTGGCAGGTGATGATTGTTGTCTCACCCCAGGTATCTGTGGCAGGTGATGATTGTTGTCTCTCCCCAGGTATCTGTGGCAGGTGATGAGTGTGGGCTCCCCAGATATCTCTCGCAGGTGATGATTGTTGTCTCTCCCCATGTATCTGTGGCAGGTGATGAGTGTGGGCTCCCCAGGTCTGTGGCAGGTGATGATTGTTGTCTCTCCCCAGGTATCTCTGGCAGGTGATGATTGTTGTCTCTCCCCAGGTATCTGTGGCAGGTGATGAGTGTGGTCTCCCCAGGTCTGTGGCAGGTGATGATTGTTGTCTCTCCCTAGGTATCTGTGGCAGGTGATGATTGTTGTCTCTCCCCAGGTATCTGTGGCAGGTGATGATTGTTGTCTCTCCCCAGGTATCTGTGGCAGGTGATGATTGTGGTCTTCCCAGGTATCTGCGGCAGGTGATGATTGTTGTCTCTCCCCAGGTATCTGTGGCAGGTGATGATTGTGGTCTTCCCAGGTATCTGTGGCAGGTGATGATTGTTGTCTCTCCCCAGGTATCTGTGGCAGGTGATGATTGTTGTCTCTCCCCAGGTATCTGTGGCAGGTGATGATTGTGGTCTCTCCCCAGGTATCTGTGGCAGGTGATGATTGTTGTCTCTCCCCAGGTATCTCTGGCAGGTGATGATTGTTGTCTCTCCCCAGGTATCTGTGGCAGGTGATGATTGTTGTCTCCCCCCAGGTATCTGTGGCAGGTGATGATTGTTGTCTCTCCCCAGGTATCTGTGGCAGGTGATGAGTGTGGGCTCCCCAGGTATCTGTGGCAGGTGATGATTGTTGTCTCTCCCCAGGTATCTGTGGCAGGTGATGATTGTGGTCTTCCCAGGTATCTGCGGCAGGTGATGATTGTTGTCTCTCCCCAGGTATCTGTGGCAGGTGATGAGTGTGGTCTCCCCCCAGGTATCTGTGGCACGTGATGAGTGTGGTCTTCCCAGGTATCTGCGGCAGGTGATGATTGTTGTCTCTCCCCAGGTATATGTGGCAGGTGATGATTGTTGTCTCTCCCCAGGTATCTCTGGCAGGTGATGATTGTTGTCTCTCCCCAGGTGTCTGTGGCAGGTAATAATTGTTGTCTCTCCCCAGGTATCTGTGGCAGGTGATGATTGTTGCCTCCCATCAGGTATCTCTGGCAGGTGATGAGTGTGGTCTTCCCAGGTATCTGCGGCAGGTGATGATTGTTCTCTCTCCCCAGGTATCTGTGGCAGGTGATGATTGTTGTCTCTCCCCAGGTATCTGTGGCAGGTGATGAGTGTGGTCTCTCCCCAGGTATCTGTGGCAGGTGATAAGTGTGGGCTCCCCAGGTCTGTGGCAGGTGATGATTGTTGTCTCTCCCCAGGTAACTGTGCCAGGTGATGAGTGTGGTCTCCCCAGGTATCTGTGGCAGATGATGATTGTTGTCTCCCCCCAGGCATCTCTGGCAGGTGATGATTGTTGTCTCTCCCCAGGTATCTGTGGCAGGTGATGATTGTTGTCTCTCCCCAGGTATCTGTGGCAGGTGATGATTGTTGCCTCTCCCCAGGTATCTGTGGCAGGTGATGAGTGTGGTCTCTCCCCAGGTATATGTGGCAGGTGATGAGTGTGAGCTCCCCAGGTCTGTGGCAGGTGATGATTGTTGTCTCTCCCTAGGTAACTGTGGCAGGTGATGAGTGTGGTCTCCCCAGGTATCTGTGGCAGGTGATGATTGTTGTCTCTCCCCAGGTATCTGTGGCAGGTGATGATTGTTGTCTCTCCCCAGGTATCTGTGGCAGGTGATGATTGTTGTCTCTCCCCAGGTATCTATGGCAGGTGATGATTGTTGTCTCTCCCCACGTATCTGTGGCAGGTGATGATTGTTGTCTCTCCCCAGGTATTTGTGGCAGGTGATGATTGTTGTCTCTCCCCAGGTATCTGTGGCAGGTGATGAGTGTGGGCTCCCCAGGTATATGTGGCAGGTGATGATTGTTGTCTCTCCCCAGGTATCTCTGGCAGGTGATGAGTGTGGTCTTCCCAGGTATCTGCGGCATGTGATGATTGTTGTCTCTCCCCAGGTATCTGTGGCAGGTGATGAGTGTGGTCTCTCCAGGTATCTGTGGCAGGTGATGATTGTTGTCTCCCCCCCGGTATCTGTGGCAGGTGATGATTGTTGTCTCTCCCCAGGTATCTGTGGCAGGTGATGATTGTTGTCTCTCCCCATGTATCTGTGGCAGGTGATGATTGTGGTCTTCCCAGGTATCTGCGGCAGGTGATGATTGTTGTCTCTCCCCAGGTATCTGTGGCAGGTGATGATTGTGGTCTTCCCAGGTATCTGCGGCAGGTGATGATTGTTGTCTCTCCCCAGGTATCTGTGGCAGGTGATGATTGTGGTCTTCCCAGGTATCTGCGGCAGGTGATGATTGTTGTCTCTCCCCAGGTATCTGTGGCAGGTGATGAGTGTGGTCTCCCCCCAGGTATCTCTGGCACGTGATGAGTGTGGTCTTCCCAGGTATCTGTGGCAGGTGATGATTGTTGTCTCTCCCCATGTATCTGTGGCAGGTGATGATTGTGGTCTTCCCAGGTATCTGCGGCAGGTGATGATTGTTGTCTCTCCCCAGGTATCTGTGGCAGGTGATGATTGTGGTCTTCCCAGGTATCTGCGGCAGGTGATGATTGTTGTCTCTCCCCAGGTATCTGTGGCAGGTGATGATTGTGGTCTTCCCAGGTATCTGCGGCAGGTGATGATTGTTGTCTCTCCCCAGGTATCTGTGGCAGGTGATGAGTGTGGTCTCCCCCCAGGTATCTCTGGCACGTGATGAGTGTGGTCTTCCCAGGTATCTGCGGCAGGTGATGATTGTTGTCTCTCCCCAGGTATCTGTGGCAGGTGATGAGTGTGGTCTCCCCCCAGGTATCTCTGGCAGGTGATGAGTGTGGTCTTCCCAGGTATCTGCGGCAGGTGATGATTGTTGTCTCCCCCCAGGTATCTCTGGCAGGTGATGATTGTTGTCTCTCCCCAGGTATCTGTGGCAGGTGATGATTGTTGTCTCTCCCCAGGTATCTGTGGCAGGTGATGATTGTTGTCTCTCCCCAGGTATCTGTGGCAGGTGATGATTGTTGTCTCTCCCCAGGTATCTGTGGCAGGTGATGAGTGTGGTCTCCCCCCAGGTATCTGTGGCAGGTGATGATTGTTGTCTCTCCCCAGGTATCTGTGGCAGGTGATGATTGTTGTCTCTCCCCAGGTATCTGTGGCAGGTGATGATTGTTGTCTCTCCCCAGGTATCTGTGGCAGGTGATGATTGTTCTCTCCCCAGGTATCTGTGGCAGGTGATGATTGTTGTCTCTCCCCAGGTATCTGTGGCAGGTGATGATTGTGGTCTCTCCCCAGGTATCTGTGGCAGGTGATGATTGTTGTCTCTCCCCAGGTATCTGTGGCAGGTGATGATTGTTGTCTCTCCCCAGGTATCTGTGGCAGGTGATGATTGTTGTCTCTCCCCAGGTATCTGTGGCAGGTGATGAGTGTGGTCTCCCCCCAGGTATCTGTGGCAGGTGATGATTGTTGTCTCTCCCCAGGTATCTGTGGCAGGTGATGATTGTTGTCTCTCCCCAGGTATCTGTGGCAGGTGATGATTGTTGTCTCTCCCCAGGTATCTGTGGCAGGTGATGATTGTTCTCTCCCCAGGTATCTGTGGCAGGTGATGATTGTTGTCTCTCCCCAGGTATCTGTGGCAGGTGATGATTGTGGTCTCTCCCCAGGTATCTGTGGCAGGTGATGATTGTTGTCTCTCCCCAGGTATCTCTGGCAGGTGATGATTGTTGTCTCCCCCAGGTATCTATGGCAGGTGATGATTGTTGTCTCCCCCCAGGTATCTACGGCAGGTGATTAATGAGACGCTTCGGTGCGCTGTTCTTGCGCCATTCGCGGCGAGGTACCAGGATGTTGACGTGGAGCTGGGCGGTCACAGGATACCCGCTGGGACGCCCGTGGTGCACGCCCTGGGAGTACTGCACAAGGACCCCACGCTTTACCCAGACCCGGAGAAGTAAGTCACGCCCCCGCCTACCGCTTCCCGGTGTGTAAGCCACGCCCGCACCTCCCGCTTCCCCGGTGTGTAAGCCACGCCGCCGCCTCCCGCTCCCCGGTGTGTAAGCCACGCCCCCGCCTACCTCTACCCGGTGTGTAAGCCACAGCCCCGCCTCCCGCTCCCCGGTGTGTAAGCCACGGCCCCGCCTACCTCTCCCCGGTGTGTAAGCCACGTCCGCGCCTTCCGTTCCCCGGTGTGTAAGCCACAGCCCCGCCTCCCGTTCCCCGGTGTGTAAGCCACGTTCGCGCCTCCCGTTCCCCGGTGTGTAAGCCACGCCTCCGCCTACCGCTCCCCGGTGTGTAAGCCACGCCCCCGCCTACCTCTACCCGGTGTGTAAGCCACAGCCCCGCCTCCCGCTCCCCGGTGTGTAAGCCACGTCCCGCCTTCCGCTCCCCGGTGTGTAAGCCACACCCCCGCCTCCCGCTCCCCGGTGTGTAAGCCACGGCCCCGCCTACCGCTCCCCGGTGTGTAAGCCACGCCCCCGCCTACCTTTACCCGGTGTGTAAGCCACAGCCCCGCCTCCCGCTCCCCGGTGTGTAAGCCACGCCCCCGCCTACCGCTCCCCGGTGTGTAAGCCACGCCCCCGCCTACCTCTACCCGGTGTGTAAGCCACAGCCCCGCCTCCCGCTCCCCGGTGTGTAAGCCACAGTCCCGCCTACCCCTCCCCGGTGTGTAAGCCACGCCCCCGCCTACCGCTTCCCGGTGTGTAAGCCACGTTCGCGCCTCCCGTTCCCCGGTGTGTAAGCCACGCCCCCGCCTACCGCTCCCCGGTGTGTAAGCCACGCCCCCGCCTACCTCTACCCGGTGTGTAAGCCACAGCCCCGCCTCCCGCTCCCCGGTGTGTAAGCCACGTCCGTGCCTTCCGTTTCCCGGTGTGTAAGCCACAGCCCCGCCTCCCGTTCCCCGGTGTGTAAGCCACGTTCGCGCCTCCCGTTCCCCGGTGTGTAAGCCACGCCCCCGCCTACCGCTCCCCGGTGTGTAAGCCACGCCCCCGTCTACCTCTACCCGGTGTGTAAGCCACAGCCCCGCCTCCCGCTCCCCGGTGTGTAAGCCACAGTCCCGCCTATCCCTCCCCGGTGTTTAAGCCACGCCCCCGCCTACCGCTTCCCGGTGTGTAAGCCACGTTCGCGCCTCCCGTTCCCCGGTGTGTAAGCCACGCCCCCGCCTACCGCTCCCCGGTGTGTAAGCCACAGCCCCGCCTCCCGCTCCCCGGTGTGTAAGCCACAGTCCCGCCTACCCCTCCCCGGTGTGTAAGCCACGCCCCCGCCTACACCTCCCCGGTGTGTAAGCCACGTCCGCGCCTTCCGTTCCTCGGTGTGTAAGCGACAGCCCCGCCTCCCGTTCCCCGATGTGTAAGCCACACCCCCGCCTCCCGCTCCCCGGTGTGGAAGCCACACCCCCGCCTCCCGCTCCCCGGTGTGTAAGCCACACCCCCGCCTACCGCTTCCCGGTGTGTAAGCCACGTCCGCGCCTCCCGCTCCCCGGTGTGTAAGCCACACCCCCGCCTCCCGCTCCCCGGTGTGTAAGCCACGGCCCCGCCTACCGCTCCCCGGTGTGTAAGCCACGCCCCCGCCTACCTCTACCCGGTGTGTAAGCCACGCCCCCGCCCACCGCTCCCCGGTGTGTAAGCCACGTCCGCGCCTCCCGCTCCCCGGTGTGTAAGCCACGTCCGCGCCTTCCGTTCCCCGGTGTGTAAGCCACAGCCCCGCCTCCCGTTCCCCGGTGTGTAAGCCACGCTCGCGCCGCCCGTTCCCCGGTGTGTAAGCCACGCCCCCGCCTACCGCTCCCCGGTGTGTAAGCCACAGCCCCGCCTCCCGTTCCCCGGTGTGTAAGCCACGCCCCGCCTACCGTTCTCCACACCCTCGCCTCCCGCTTCCCGGTGTGTAAGCCTCAGTCCCGCCTACCCCTCCCCGGTGTGTAAGCCACGGCCCCGCCTACCGCTCCCCGGTGTGTAAGCCACGTTCGCGCCTCCCGTTCCCCGGTGTGTAAGCCACGGCCCCGCCTACCGCTCCCCGGTGTGTAAGCCACGCCCCCGCCTACAGCTCCCCGGTGTGTAAGCCACGCCCCCGCCTCCCGCTCCCCGGTGTGTAAGCCACGGCCCCGCCTACCGCCCCCCGGTGTGTAAGCCACGTCTGCGCCTCCCGCTCCCCGGTGTTCATTCAACAGCTCAATAATAGTCAATACGGATTTAGATTAAAATATTCTACAGAATTAGCTAATCTTGAACTAATTGATCGAACTATGCAATATATGGATAATGGAAAAACTCCGTTCAATATTTTCCTAGACCTATCTAAAGCCTTTGACACAATAGATCACAAAATATTGATTTATAAATTGAGCCATTATGGCATACGTGACATGGCTCTAGAAGTGCTAAAGAATTATTTAACCGATCGTAAACAATATGTTGAAATTGATAACTATGGCTCCGAGTTAGCCCATTTAACAACAGGAGTCCCCCAAGGTTCAATACTGGGTCCGCTTCTTTTTATCATTTACATGAATGATATCACGTCGGCCAGCGACCTCTTTCATTTTATATTGTATGCAGATGACACTACTCTGATAGGTACCTTAAGCCCAGTACAAATTGATACATCAGCATCCTCCAGTGCCTTATTAAACGATGAACTAAGTAATATAAGCAAATGGTTAAATGCCAGTAGACTGTCATTAAATCCTAGTAAGAGTAAATTCATGGTCTTCGATATGCCTGGCAAGAAACTGCAGTTGCCAGATATTGTAATAAATGATGTAAAAGTTGAATGCGTAGATGAATTCAACATGCTGGGTTTAACAATTACCAAGAATATGAAGTGGCATAGTCATGCTGACAAGATCTGCATTAAAATCTCAAAGGTCCTGGGAATATTGAATAGACTCAAATATACTCTGCCCAAATACATTCTTTTAACTATATACAATTCCCTCATTCCCCCGTACATAAACTACGGCATACTAGCTTGGGGTTACTGTGGGGAACGAATATATAAACTACAGAAAAGGGCAGTAAGAATTATATCGCTGAACAATTTTAAGGCTCACAGCGAGCCCCTTTTCAAACAGCTAAACCTACTAAAACTGGAAGATATTCACCGTTTACAAAAATTAAAGTTCTATCATAAATTAAAAAATAATAATCTCCCCACGTATTTCTCGCAGATCCCCATAACACGTGCCTACGAAATACACTCACATAATACAAGATATAAGGATTATGCTCATACAAGTAGAGTTTACCATGATTATGCGAAGAAATGCATTAGACATTGCCTAATTGAAATTGTAAATACCGAACCTGCAATAATTTTAGATAAGATCAATACGCACAGCCTGATAGGATTCTCAAAGTACATCAAAGATAATATCATAAGCAATTATTCTGACCATTGTAGTCTTTTGAATTGCCATACATGTCAGAAATAAAACTAGCCCCTCCGCCTCGCCCCTCCCCTCCACCGCGACCGCTCCCCCGCGCCCGCCCGCCCCCCCCCCCAACGTCAGCCCTTTCACAACTCACAATTTGTAAGTAACATATAATAGAAAATCTCGTGCTTTTCTCACTGTTGGAGTTCCAGTGATATCATTCGTCTATGTTACAACAACTCCAGGTGGCTCAGACGAGAGCGGTGTTCAACCTTAATCTGAGTCTCCTGTGTTAAAGTGATGTTTATCTTTCATCTATGATCATCTATGTATTAAATATTATCGCTTTGACGAATAAACGATTTTGAATCTGAATCTGAATCTGTGTAAGCCACGCCCCCGCCTACCGCTCCCCGATGTGTAAGTCACGTCCGCGCTTCCCGCTCCCCGGTCTGTCTGCCCCGCCCCCGCCAACCCCCCCCCCCCCCCCCGGTGTGTGAGCCACGCCCCCGCCTCCCGCTCCCCTGTGTATAAGCCACGCCCCCGCCTACCGCCTCCCGGTGTGTAAGCAACGCCCCCGCCTCCCGCTCCCCAGTGTGTAAGCCACAGCCCCGCCTACGGCTCCCTGGTGTATAAGCCACGCCCCCGCCTACCACTCCCTGGTGTGTAAGCCACGCCCCCTTCTACCCCCCCCCCGGTGTGTAAGCCACGCCTCAGCCTACCGTTCCCAGGTGTGTAAGCTACGCCCCCGCTCGACGCTCCCCGGTGTGTAAGCCACTCCCCCGCCTACCGCTGCCCGGTGTGTAAGGTACGCCCCCGCCTACCGCTCCTAGATGTGTAAGCCACGCTCCCGCCCGACGGTTCCCGGTGTGTAAGCCACGCCCCCGCCCGACGGTTTCCGGTGTGTAAGCCACGCCCTCGCCCGACGCTTCGCGGCGTGTAAGCCACAGCCCCGCCTAGTGCTCCCCGGTATGCAAGCCACGCCCCCGCCCGACGGTTCCCGGTGTGTAAGCCACGCCCTCGCCCGACGCTTCGCGGCGTGTAAGCCACAGCCCCGCCTAGTGCTCCCCGGTATGCAGGCCACGCCCCCGCCCGACGCTCCCCGGTGTGTAAGCCACGCCTCCGCCTACCGCTTCCCGGTGTGTAAGGCACGCCCCCGCCTACCGCACCTAGGTGTGTAAGCCACGCCCCCGCCCGACGGTTCCCGGTGTGTAAGCCACGCCCCCGCCCGACGCTTCGCGGCGTGTAAGCCACAACCCCGCCTACTGCTCCCCGGTATGTAAGCCACACCCCCGCCCGACGCTCTCCGGTGTGTGAGCCACGCCCCCGCCTACCGCTCCCCGGTGTGTAAGCCACGCCCGCGCCTACCGCTCCCCAGTGTGTAAGCCACGCCCCCGCCTACCGCTATCCAGTGTGTAAGCCACGCCCCTGCCTACCGCTATCCAGTGTGTAAGCCACGCCCCTGCCTACCGCTATCCAGTGTGTAAGCCACGCCCCTGCCTACCGCTATCCAGTGTGTAAGCCACGCCTACTGCTCCCTGGTAGAACAGACAAAACGACAATGCGCCATCAGTGTCATTCATATAAAGGTAGTACGCGGGATCACTGTGGGGCCACCTAACGAGTACTATTTGTTTGTGTCCGTTTCTCGACCTTGCGAGCGTTCTTTTCTTTTGGATATCTCAATAAATTAATTCAATGTATATAACAGCATTTAATATAAAATAAACATCAATTTGGTTGATCCCCGAAATTCCGTAATACTGAGTTCCCACAGAAAATGTTCGAGTGGGATAGTTCAAGCTCACATTGCAAAAAAGCCAGCCTGAAAACCTATCAATATTATTGTCTTATTGTAACCATATAACAAAGTACTCCCGGATGTTTTACCGTCTTGTTTTTTTTATATAATCAAAAATAGGTGAACGTCCGAAAGGCCGACATGTTAAACTGTAGTAAGGGGAGTGGGGGGGCTTCTACCTAACTTTTTGGAAAAAGTAGCATGAAAACGCATTTTTTAAATTATTGCGTTGCAATGAGAATATGAAAAGATGTATCATGTGAAAATCGCACAATTTTTTACCGTAAGTGCTCAAAAGTAGCATAAGACAAAGTAATATATTCTGTAATTTTTTGGTATTACCAGCCTCTTTTCCAGCAGAAGTTGGTGGCCCGCTTTATATCCCTGCGCGCCTGCCTGTTCACTGTTCGGTATTCTGTGTGATGTCGACCGCGGCTCGCTGGGACATCTGCGCGCGATATAAATAAACCGCGCAGTTTTATGTTAAATTGTTGTTTTACAGACTCAAAAATCTTGATTCTGAAATGTAGAAAGGTGTAGGATGGCGCGTGTAAGTAGGCTGCTTTAATGTTTGATGCCAATAGTCATTGAGAGTGTGATGACTGTTAATTATCAAGCTCGTGATTTATAAGACCGGAGGTGAGCTTGCCCTGAACTTGTTGCAGGTTTGACCCCGAGAGGTTCAGCGACGAACACAGAGCCAACGCCCCCAGTTTCTCCTTCGAACCCTTCGGCTTTGCGGGCAAGAGGAAATGTCTTGGGTACCGGCTCTCGCTGGCCGAGGCCACCGTCCTGCTCACCGAGTTCGTCAAACACTTCCGCATCGCCATGGTACCCGGTCAGATCGTCACCCCGATCCACGGCATAGTGACGGCCCCCAAGGAGGAGATATGGCTGACAGTCACCCAGAGACAGTAACCCCCTCACCCACTTCACCCCCTTACCGCTGGCCCCCTCACCACTTACCCTCTCACCATTGACCCCCTCATCACTGATCCCCTGACCACTTACCCCCTGACCACTGACCCTCTCACCACTGACCCTCTCACCACTGAACCCCTCATCTTTGACCCCTCAACACTGGCCCCCCTCACCGCTGACCCCCCCCCCTCAACACTGCCCCCCCCCCTCATCACTGACCCCTCTCGCCACTGCCCCTGACCACTGACCGTTTCATCACTGACCCCGCTCGCCACTGCCCCTGACCACTGACCCCTCACCGCTGACCCCTCTCACCTCTGACCCCCTGACCACTGACCCCTCACAACTAGTCCCCTCACCATTGTCCCACTCAACACTGACGTCCATTGGACGGCGACAACTCAGATGCATACTGATAACCCCATGTGTCACGTGACTGGTCCCAGTAGCCAATGAACAGTCTGTGGTTGGTGTCACTGAGGCCTGGAGCCAATGAACAGCGGTCTGTGGTTGGTGTCACTGAGGCCTGGAGCCAATGAACAGCGGTCTGTGGTTGATGTCGCTGAGGCCTGGAGCCAATGAACAGCGGTCTGTGGTTGGTGTCACTGAGGCCTGGAGCCAATGAACAGCGGTCTGTGGTTGGTGTCACTGAGGCCTGGAGCCAATGAACAGCGGTCTGTGGTTGGTGTCACTGAGGCATGGAGCCAATGAACAGCGGTCTGTGGTTGGTGTCACTGAGGCCTGGAGCCAATGAACAGCGGTCTGTGGTTTGTATCACTGAGGCCTGGAGCCAATGAACAACGGTCTGTGGTTGGTGTCACTGAGGCCTGGAGCCAATGAACAGCGGTCCGTGGTTGGTGTCACTGAGGCCTGGAGCCAATGAACAGCGGTCTGTGGTTGGTGTCACTGAGGCCTGGAGCCAATGAACAGCGGTCTGTGGCTGGTGTCACTGAGGCCTGGAGCCAATGAACAGCGGTCTGTGGTTGGTGTCACTGAGGCCTGGAGCCAATGAACAGCGGTCTGTGGTTGATGTCGCTGAGGCCTGGAGCCAATGAACAGCGGTCTGTGGTTGGTGTCACTGAGGCCTGGAGCCAATGAAAAGCGGTCTGTGGTTGGTGTCACTGAGGCCTGGAGCCAATGAACAGCGGTCTGTGGTTGGTGTCACTGAGGCCTGGAGCCAATGAACAGCGGTCTGTGGTTGGTGTCACTGAGGCCTGGAGCCAATGAACAGCGGTCTGTGGTTGGTGTCACTGAGGCCTGGAGCCAATGAACAGCGGTCTGTGGTTGGTGTCACTGAGGCCTGGAGCCAATGAACAGCGGTCTGTGGTTGGTGTCACTGAGGCCTGGAGCCAATGAACAGCGGTCTGTGGTTGGTGTCACTGAGGCCTGGAGTCAATGAACAGCGGTCTGTGGTTGGTGTCACTGATGCCTGGAGCCAATGAACAGCGGTCTGTGGTTGGTGTCACTGATGCCTGGAGCCAATGAACAGCGGTCTGTGGTTGGTGTCACTGAGGCCTGGAGCCAATGAACAGCGGTCTGTGGTTGATGTCACTGAGGCCTGGAGCCAATGAACAGCGGTCTGTGGTTGGTGTCACTGAGGCCTGGAGCCAATGAACAGCGGTCTGTGGTTGGTGTCACTGAGGCCTGGAGCCAATGAACAGCGGTCTGTGGTTGGTGTCACTGAGGCCTGGAGCCAATGAACAGCGGTCTGTGGTTGGTGTCACTGAGGCCTGGAGCCAATGAACAGCGGTCTGTGGTTGGTGTCACTGAGGCCTGGAGCCAATGAACAGCGGTCTGTGGTTGGTGTCACTGAGGCATGGAGCCAATGAACAGCGGTCTGTGGTTGATGTCGCTGAGGCCTGGAGCCAATGAACAGCGGTCTGTGGTTGGTGTCACTGAGGCCTGGAGCCAATGAACAGCGGTCTCTGGTTAGCAGGGTTCCCACGGTCATGGAAAACCCGTGACAGAAATATCATAGAAAGTACTGAAGAGTGGAAGGTTGAAAGAGTGTGCTCTTTACATCTTAATCTAATTGATTCACTGTCACTTTTAAGAGGGGGGGGGGGAGGGTAATAATTTTGTCGTGATCCGTGATTGCGCCTAAAATTGTTAGCGTGATCAGCAACCGAGGAGACTTATTTTCCTTATTGTGATTTGGGTAAAACTGCAAATCCGTGATGTGTGATTGGAAACAATTGTTTTCGTGATCTGTGACCTCCGTTTCACTTGTGATCGTGATTTATATTACAGTTATTATCGTGATTGTGATATGCGACTTTTGGGTTTTTTGTCGTGATTCACGGCATTTAGTTCCTTTTTGGCTCATATGAAATTGACATGGTACCACGCGTTGGTGCCGCGAGAAGGCCGCAAACCATCATCGACCATTCTACAAAGAAATCTCTTCCCTGACCCATTTGTGCGTTTTTTTTTTCGAGACGTGCGTACCAGGGAACCAGCGTCAACTTCTTCCCGGCTCGCTGGCGTGGTGGTCGGCTGTGTCGGCTGCTTTGGTAATAAGCCTACTGATAGGCTCATGGCAGTGCCAGTGACACAGGAGTGGATCGAAGGCGTTGTTATGTTGGTGTGTACTGTTGGTCTGTCTGTGTGTCCGTGAGTCCGTTGGTGACGACGTGCGATAAGTGTCGAACGCCTTTTTGCGATCTCCGCGACATTGACATCCAGGAATTCTTTAGATTCGCAATTTTTGACGAAATAAACAAATTAATCCTAAACAACAAGATTGCACGTCCTTGCACAGCGTATATATTGACTAAGGTCACGTAGCACAGCAAGGTCATTGTCGCGAAACCCTTTTTCGTCGTTACGTTAATATCTGCAGGCTGTCCAGTGATCCTACTTTTCCTACTTTTTCCTACTTTTTTGTCTCATCCTATTTTTCATACTTTTTCTTCAAAATACCTCTATTTTCCTACTTTTTGGTATTTGCTTCACTATGGGCAATTTCAAAATGTCGTGAATTGCTGTAAAAGTGTGCAATTTTCGCTTCTATTATTGCAAAAGTCAGAGGTATTTTGTTTTTTGCGTCCTGATATATCTTTAAATCAACACTAGTGCCTGTCAAGTTCTAATAATGAAAATACAGGTACAGCTGAGCAGCATATAGGAAATATTATAAATAAACATTTTCTCAATAATATATCTTTTTGTCATTTATTTATCCGGAATAATGTTGCTACATATGCTATTTGAGTCATACTTTTTGCTTCTAATTTCCTACTTTTGTCCTACCTTTTCTGTATTTCCATTCCTACTTTTGTCCTCCTTTTTCATGAGGGTGTGCTGGACAGCCTGTATCTACTCTACAGAGCTGCTTTTGCTACTATTACATGTCTGCCAAATGGCATCGATGTCATTAGAGTCGCTTAACAGCCCACAAATTAATAAATTTGAATCTTCATGCCTATAAGTCTCGATTCGCTGAATAGCGGATTCCCTCCTATTAAGCAGGGAACGCACGGTCCTGTTTTGTTGCATCCGCCTCCGAGTTATATATACCTCTCCATACCCAGTTCCTATGTTATATGTAACTTCGGTCTGGGATCGAATTTGACGGATTCCGAGACGGAGGCTGACGCAGAAGCGTGTCTTTGCGCCATTAAATTATAGTGGGTCCCTTTAAGACAGACGACGGAGGCGAAGGCGGATGCAAAAAACCGACCACGTGTTTGCTGGTTAACTCGATATTGCGCGTAGAGAGTCTTAGTCGGTCTTGGTCTCGCACCAAGGCACCCACCCTCACTTATGGGCCGTCAAGTACTCCGGATAGGAAGACACCCATATTGATGGTAAAATGAACTGGTGGTTAGCTGCAAGTTTATTTATGGAGGCGTGCCCGCGATTTATGTGTCTTCCGGCTATATGCCGGGGGATAATTCTGTTGAAACGGAGCGAATTGTTGTTGAAAACTTTACAGGCTCACACCGAGCCTATAGTTGTTATAATCTATCAAAGAACAATTTTCCACCATCGGTGGTATGCGGGATTGTCCCACGTGCGGAGATGTACCCCCCCCCCCCCCTGTATCTGTCATAATTGCACCACACGAGCACATGGCACGGAGAGGGTTTTCTGTATAGTGGGGACAGCTGCGCATGTGGTGGGGGGGGGGGGCACTTTCGCATGCCACACCGGCCGGCAGATGGCCGCTGCGGAAATTAAAAAAACTCAATTAACCACACTATATTTAGCTTTTGATTAGTTCGTCGTTAGAACATAGGGCACCAATGAGTTTCATGTTACTCCAGTTAGCTTTTGTTACCTATGTACCTATCACTCTGGTGCCTTGCTACAGCTGAGTGATGTGCACTTATTGTAGTCAACGTTTGAGCGTTGTGAACCGGCCGGATGCGCAGGTATGTTAGTGAAGAATTGAGTGGGTGTGAAACTATTTTTCTTTGCTTTGGTCCAGGCATTGCTAACTATAAAATCATAATATTGTTAACGATAAGACCTTGATCTCTCCATAATTCATGTCGTCCGTGTGATGAGACTGTTGTATTTTTTATTTTGAGGCGAATCATCGGTGTTTACAAACGGAGCACGATTGTCCTTGCGTTGGTCAGTTTATGTAAGGAGCGTTGATAACTAACCATAGATACCTTGCGCAGACATGAGAGTCCGATCTCCCGGCAGAGGGCGTTACGCTTGCGCCATAGTCCCGCCGTCCCACGTCAAATATAACCATCAGAATTATCCTTCACACGCGAAAATTGAAATGAATCTAATCGAAGATAAATTCGCAGTTTGGCATCAAACACCACTGTTTAGCATTTACTGTGCCACTGGTACCATACCTGACGAACGCATTTGAGTTTGGTTAATTTGAAGCCATGTTACTTTCGAACTATATTTTCGAGTGCGGTCGAGGTCAAAGGCGTGAAGCGTTTTGAACCTTGACCCCGTGTTATTTTGAAATCATTTTTAATAATAACTCTTCTATTCGAGAACGGAATTAATGTCTATATTTTTCAAATTCTGCATCGAAAATTCATTATTCAACCTAAAAAACCCTCTAAAACCATTCGTGACCCCGGGACCGTTGGGGTCAACCGTGAGGTGGTCGGTGACGTGGCGCAGAGGTGATGTGAGGAACAAGCGCTATCTGCTGGCAGAGTGATGCGAGTCATGATGATTATTAGTCAAACGACATGGAAAATCCCGCGCAGCTCATTAGATCGCTAACACAGAAAGTCAATCATGAGACAACCGCATTCTGGTTTATAAACTGTCTAACCGCTCATATATTACATAAATTTACTCGGATGGTTATAATTTTGATATGCACAGAACTTCAGTAGTTAGTTGTGCATCCAAGAACAGCTTTAGCCGATCTTGTGTGTGAAGCGAGTGAAGTCAAACAACGGGAAGGTAGGCAGCACGTACAGGCCCTTGTTGCTACGCATTGACTTAGATCAAGTATATGCCGGTCTCGTGGGGTCTTGATAAGATCCCATAATCTCTGTACAGTCCTATATAGGGTGTCCACGATGTCTATATTGTAAGTTATACCCCAGCTCGACTCATACGCGCGCTCGATAGGGCTATAAAGTCTCGTTCGCCAAGACTTCCGGTTTCCTTATTTTGGGGACAAACAAACGAAGCACGTGTTCGGAACGAGTTAAGAATCTCTGCGCACACTTGTATCCTATCTGTGTCGTAGGGGTGACGTGTATGTTACGCAAAGAGTGAGACTGGGAACCAGACTACCTGCGCAAGAGCCAGGCGCCGAGGGGTGGGTCCATAGGGCTATAAAGTCTCGTTCGCTTAGACTTCCGGTTTACTCATTTTGGGGACAAACAAACGACGCACGTGTTCGGAACGAGTTTAGAATTTCTGCGCACACTGGTATCCTGACTATCTGTGACGTAGGGGTGACTTGTATGTTACGCAAAGAGAGAGACTGGGAACCAGACTACCTGCGCAAAAGCCAGGCGCCGAGGGGTGGGCCCATTGCGGAAGGCCTAGCGTTATGATTAAGAATATTTAAGAAATATCGCTTCACAAAATGGATAGATGACATATTTTTTATTCGTTTGCGCCATCAAAATGACGAATATTTGTTACGACGGGACAATACGACTGACAAACTAACGTTTTTTTGCATTTCCTACGAAAACGAGGCATTATGACGTCACACGGATTCTCCCCGGTGACAACGTTGGCGCAACGCTTCAAACAGAAAACTTACAAAAATGAAGAAACTTGGTCTTTTCGTGATCCAAAAGTGATACGAAAACACCCAACTGGTCTTATTTTATCTTTACCATGGGGTTTAATGACGCACCCGTGTGTTGTTACTCCATGCACTGCACATTTTGACAGCGGAATGGTTAAGTCGAACACTTGCTCCCGCCATTTTTGTTACCGCGGAGGCACGCGAAACTCTGTGACGTCACTCGCTGTTTGGTAAACTTGCGAAAGCCCGGGTGCAGGGCTAAATTTAGAACGTTATTTTTAGCTTTCGAGTGTTTTGAAGACGGATTTTTCCTTGTATATTCCTAAAGTTCTGCGCTTCATCGCCTCCAAATATGTTAACGTATATCTCCCATAGTCATGTTCAGTGAAATGGTACTCATAGTCTTTAGAATAAACCTGGAAAGAAATTGACTTATAGCTGCCTATACTTCAACATGGAGCGCGTGTGTTTGTTTGTCCCCAAAACTGCAGTCTCGCGGCCCGATCGCGAGAACTGTATAGCCCTATTGCGGAAGGCCGGGCGATATAATTAAGAATATTTAAGAAATATAGCTGCCCAAAGCGGATAGATGATATATTTTTCATTCATTTGCGCCAACACAATGACTAATATTTGTTACGACGGGACAAGGCGTTTTTTTTTGCATTTCCTACGAAAACGATGCATTATGACGTCACACGGATTCTCCCCGGTGACAACGTTGGCGCAACGCTTCAAACAGAAAACTTACAAAGAATGAAGAACTGTCTTTTCGTGATCTAAAACTGATACGAAAACATCCTACTGGTCCTAATTTACGTTGACTATGTGGTTTAATGACACGACCGTGTGTTGTTGCTCCATGCGCTGCACATTTGGACAGCGGAATGGTTAAGTCGATCACTTGCTCTCGCCATTTTTGTTACCGCGGAGGCACGTGAAACTCTGTGACGTCACTGGCAGGTTGGAGAACTCGCGAAAGCCCGGGTGCAGGGCTAAATGGCTATCTTCCATAGCCATGTTTAGTGAAATGGTACTCATAATCTTTAGAATAAACCTGGAAAGAAATTGACTTATAGCTGCTTATAGTTCAACATGGAGCACGTGTGTTTGTTTGTCACCAAAATTGAAGTCTCGCGAACCGATCGCGAGAACTGTATAGCCCTATATTCCGATAGTCATCGCCTCCAAATATTTTAACGTATACCTCCCACAGCCATGTTTAGTGAAATGGGACTCTTAGGCTTTAGAATAAACCTAAAAAGAAACTGACTTCTAGCTGCCTATAGCCCTATAACTAATTGATATTAACTTCAGTGGGCACTCGAGCATTCGACACAGTTAATCATCATGGCTTCATTATAACACGAAATCCCGGTTTAATCTAAGGGCACCATTATATATATATATATATATATATATATACGTGTCACAAAATGGGTGGCCTGTACATACCAAAACAGAAGCGGAGATAAGTAGCCTACATAGGACTAAGAATAGATAAATGACCAACAAGTTATTACAGGTCGAAGAGTCTAAATATATCATCAAAACATTGTCTATAACGTTGACAAACATAGAGAAATAATATTTACAATGCTGGGCGTCCGGTGTGGTATATCAAAGTGGCTAAATACTCAGCTCCTGAATATCTTTCTCGACATGGCTATCAAATTTTACGTAGGAGCAATAGTTTTCACGCTACAGGCTCTGGAAATTTCACAATTTTCCACACCAAATGTTTTTCACCGTACATACTTCAAAACGGTATAGGACACTGTGGAATTGTATTGCCCGTCAGGTAAAAATATGGTTAAAATTCGCAGTGTAACCACTTTTGAGTCACTCGACGAAAAGATCGTTGCAATAGTACATTATACGGCGGTCCCGTTCTCCTAACGCGACACCCCGCCCCCCCCCCCCACCCCACCCCACCTCCCCGCCGCCCCCACCCCGGCCTTCTCCATGCCCGCCAATACACACACGCATTCCAGCTTTAAATGCGCTTCACTGGCGCATACTCCTGCCCTTATCCACACCCACCCCCTACCTTACACCCCTACCCTGTGTATTGCTGGCTGGTCCGCTGCCATTTCAGCTGCTTGCTGCATGGTGTCCTTACCGCGAACCGAGAGCCCGCTCACCCCCCCCCCCCCCTCCCCACAGGCCCCACCTGAGGTCGAGGTTGCAGCAGCATGGGAAAATACGAAACGCTGTAATTCCCTTAATAATCGGCCCAGAAAGTCCCGATTTGATTTACAATGTGCAGCGGGACGACCCCCATGCATCAGTCATGCGTCATCAGACGTCCATTTGAGCCATAAAATCTCAGCCGCCAGGGTGATATGCCTTGTTAAGACGAAATATCAATATTTCGTCTTATGTCACTCGGACTAGGACTTTTAGCCACTTCAATCCCGAGGGTTGTATGTTTGTACTTTTTTCGTATCAATGTACTGTCCTAACGACAACAGGTATCGTTCCCCAACTTTGATGGAAATCAAAGCATGTGCATGTGCGCGAGCCTCTACAATTTTTATATTAAGGATTTCCCAATGTCAAAGGTCAAAAGTCAGGGCCTTCCGATTAAAGGAAAAACGTAAAAGTGCTAAGGCTTGCATAATATTTGTCCTAAAGAGCTGCGACTAGCATT